>JAXGGA010002869.1:0-113099 GCA_038373865.1 Uloborus plumipes
ATCTTACACGTCTGAGGTGGGGGTAGGGGGAATACAGGCCCTCCGTCAAAAATTTCAACTTTTGACCCCTAAATGTTTCCAATATTATGACGAAAATCGCCAAAAAGAATGCTTCCGTTTATGTTACCCACTGCCAGAATTACCGCCTGAAAGAGTGTTTTGGTCAAAAGAGTCCTTGCCAATAATGTTAAATGCAAGGCCTCTGAGAGATGTTCTTTCCCTCGCTGCGCCAGATTTTATCTTAACCTTCTACATGTTTGTTGCGTTACTAAAATTATAATTTTAGAAGTGTCAGTGTTCGTACACTCCGCCAAAACTCCTCCAATACTCATTCATTTAAGATTTTTTTTTTTTCAAAGGGCCCTTCAAACTCATGCATTTTGGAACTAAATCCTTCAAAACGAATTATTTTTTCAGTTAAGACTATATTTTCTTCCTCTGTGACAGTTGTTCCAGACAAATCAATTTTCTTGCTTTTCCAATTAAAGAAATATTGTTTTCGACTTCCCACATTGTAAGTAAAGCAGTGATTTACCACCAAAACCTCCGCACTGAAATTCAGGAAGCAGACCTACAATGTCTCATCAGAACCACCGTCTTTGGATGAATATAGAGGTTCTTAAGAATCAATTGAAGAGCCTTTGTTTTGGTTATAAATTGCCAAAAATGATTCGTTCATAAAAGTAGCTCATTAGAATTAGCATTTGAAAGCTAAAAGCAAATTATAGTGTTTAGCTTCCTGCTTGAACTTTTTTCTAGTTAAAAAATCTGTATTTGAACATCTGTTGGAAGAAAATTTTCTTATTAATGGCCTCATCTTTCCAAATACCAAGTCTGATAGTTCATTTGTTTGGGCCAAGAAATTTTAAGTTTCCTTCTTAAGCTGTTTTACTCCACCACACGCTCAGTGGTGAAAATGAGTTCGTTTATTAGTTACAGTGATAAAAAAAAAATACTCATGTAGATTTTACATACAGGGTAATTCCATAGAATGTCAACCTCAGCCAAAGAGAAAAAAATACCGAAGTGAAAAAAGTATCAAAAAATAAATAAATAAAAAAATAAATAAAAAACATATAACATAAGAAGTTTAAAAAAAATTGAAAAATTATTGTAATTATCACTGAAGATATCGCAAGCGAGAATATGTAAATGTCTGGATGAGTCTACTTATGATTGTGTGTTTACTGCTTGTTATTCGATGGTTACGTTAGTCACGTCACGTTAGTCACACTTCATCTTGAGTAAAAGTGACACTTAAGACTAAAGAAAATAAGATTTAATAAATATGTTTTATGTTTTTAAAAGCCAACTTTGCACATTTTTCAAATATATCATTTAATTTTTAACACTTGCTTAATGTTACGTTAGTCACTATGGAATGACTCTACAAATAAATAGTGTTAGAAGAAAATGACTTGGATATAGCAATTTTAAAATGGTAAAAGTAGTTCAAAATCTCATTTTGCCTTCAAAATTCCTCCAAAACACCTTTGTTTTCGTTTTTAAAATTAAGTACGAGCCCTGAGTACGGAATCACAAAATCATGCAATTTTATATACTTTTTTCTTGAATACCAGAAAATAAGTAGAACTTGAAAATTCTACTTTCATAAAATCGTGCTTGCAGAAGAGAAAGAGCCAGAAAATGAGTGAAATGAAAGGAAAACACTTAAAATGTAAATATTCCGAAAATATGAAATTTAGCATAGAATGAATTATCTTTCTTCACAATTCAAAAATTTCAATTTTTCAATGTTTCTTTCGAGCATTTGTCAGCGATAACCAAAAAGAAATTAAATACTAATATCAGAAAAAGTCTTATGCATAATAAAGCAAAGTACATCTTTATTCTTGTCTAAAAACTATTTTACATCACGCAGTTTGTGTAAACGAATACGTAGTTCTCGTCTCATACCTGATAGAATATACTGATATTTTACTTATAATCGTTTTCGGTACGTTTTTCTTTTTTTTTTTCATTTCCTTTCTTTTTAAAACTTACTTTGAATCTTATCAACTTTTGTCATTGTAATATGACCAGGCAAATAATTCGCAAAATTGAACAAAGATCTTTAACTATTTTTTGATGAAATCTTATTGTTTTAGGCTATAATTTTAATTTTTTTCTCTGTTTACTATTTTTTGCTTTAACCGTGTTTTAAGAATTGTCAATATCAAACCAGGCTTAATGCACAGCCGAAATTTTACAGCGTAATATCAATAAAATTTGGAATGAATAAGTATTTATTTGCAATTTAATAAGTTATAATTTATTTCATAGCTCATCAAAATATTGTGACAAAAAATTAAATATATCAAGCATTTCGAAGTAGTTCAAACTACCCCAAAATATATGCAATTATTTTATATTGTATTTTTTATCTCAAATATTTTTTTAATGTATCATGTTTTGATTTTTATGATTGACAACAATACAAGAAGGTTATCTTTTTTATTTTTTTTTTTACACGGAATAGTTGAATAACATGAACGGAATCAATCTCAGAAGGGGGAGGGGACTCGGGGCCTCGCAAAATTTATTCGCCCAGTCTTAATTTTGCTTTTGCTACGCCACTGTTGACATTTTATTTCCTTTTACCTCAATAGACCTTAAAACTGGTTTAAAATGTAACACCTCGTTTCCTGTTAAGTATAAATTTATGTGTGGTGGAACCTTAACGGCATTCCAGAGGTTATGTTCTGCAGGGTGGATCACTGCCCCACTATACCCTACAATACAACGATCATTGCATAGGAGGAACCACAAACATTTATCGCTTCCACCCTTAATTTGATAGATATCATTATTAATTTGTTTAACACTAACATTCAAAATATTTTTAATTAGCAGATTTACCCAGTGGCAGATTTACCATATTGAAGCTGTTGCAATGGCGAGGGGCCCCCATAACATAATGGTCCCGGAAGGATTAAAAAAGGCTCATGAAAAGTAATTTACGTCTTTCAGTTCATCCCAAAGGAGACCCAAAACTGCCCTGCTGCAGGCCGCAACTGGATCAACCTGTGGTTTAATTTCAAAGAATAACTCACTCTTTTAGGTGATCCACCTAGCCTTAATTTCCTTTCTCAAATAATAACTTATTCTTGCATTAAAAATCCAGTGGGCACAAACTCAGTATTCTATATTTATCGCCAAGTGAACTTGATTATGAATAGGAGTTTCAATTTTAGTTTTCCTTCTATTTCATAAACCCTAAATATGTTTCTCACTTAAAAAAGTAAATTATGAAACAGTTTATAGGTGAAGTTGTCAACACTAGACGAAAAACAAAGAAAGAGGATGAAAAATTTAGCATAATAAATCAATAAATTCATTTTCTGAAGAATATGTATGCGATAAATTGTCTTCACTATTTTTTTAAATCCAAAAAATGAATAAATATTTTTAAATAAATCCTTACAATTGAAGCTGAAAAAGTAGGCATCTCTTTTTTTTTTTTTTTTTTGGAGGTGGGGAGGGGGGACTGACAGATCTGTCGCTACAAAAACGTAGGAGTTTTTCTTGTTTGTTTAAATCATTTAGGGAAAGTTTTTGAAATCCTTGACTGTATCAAATTGTTGTCTACCTAAGTATTGTAAGGGAAAAATTGAAAGAAAATAAAACTTTTGCGAAAACATTGAAATTGGAGATACCTTCTTTTGCAGCTACATGCTTCATTTGACATACATATGTTTTGAGCCTCATTAAATACGTGAAAGTCATTAAACAGCTTGAAGTCATTAAATACATGCACTTACCATGACATTTCTAAGGTTAAAGATAATCAAAATCACGAACTTACCTAGAAAAGAAAATCAAGAATTAGATAATAATAGGAAATGGAAATGTAATTTAAATTTAATTAAACCTTCTAATAAAAGAAGAAGTTAAGAAAGTTAAAGAAACATTAATTAAAAGTAAACAAGCAAAAATGAAGTACTTTTCTTTAAAAAAATAAATTTGATGAATGAACTTATCAATATACCAATGGTTTTATTACATTAACCGTCATGCCCCATTTGTTGGAAAATTTAAATTGCCTAGTGTGTAACTCATTCATATTTATTTTAGTAAAAAACAATTTCAAATAGATTTAAAAAATAATAAAAAATCGTAAAACATACTTAAAGATTAGTTTAAAGGAAAAAATAAAAAAGGAATCAACTTTTAAAAAAACTGGTTTTTAGGAATTTGAAACTGAAAAAAAAAAGACTTTCAGGGAAAAAAGGGACAAACTGAGAGCCTTGTAGTTTGGCGGTTTTGTTTCAAGACAAGCAGATCGTTGCCCTTATGTAAAAGAGAAATTAGCCTCGTTTTTGCCGCCACGTACTAAGCTTTTGTTGAGATATTTTTATTACTTTGGGTAACTTTTTACATTAATGATGTTATAATGTCTTTTATCCTCAAGTTCTTGAACTGTTCTTAAACATAAAGTATACTCATTGCCCTAAAAAATAACTTCTTAGAGCAGCATTTCCTAACTTGAAATATACGACAGACCAGAGGTTTTTTTTTTTTTTTCGCAATCCAAGAATGAGTCATTAGTTGTTTTAACTTTCAATGATTTACTTTTTATAGTTAATTTTTATTCTTTTATGCTCCTAAGTTGCTTTAAACCTTTTTGAAGTCAAGTAAATGATCTTTCAAGGTAACGCCAAGTAAAAATATGATTATGCTTCGAGCTATGCAGACGATATATCACATGGGGGGGGGGGGGATTGTATGTTAGAGGTGACTCATGGCTGAAAAGCAGTTAGGAACCAGTTTTAAAGTATGTGATTTCTTATTTTATTTGTGAATACCAGAGCAGTCCGAATAACCGTCGCACTATTCTGCTAATTTCTTATGAATTGATTATTTTTGCGGTCGTCACTGTTTTATATATTCATGCCTCCTAAATAAATTTAACTCCTGTTAAAAATATCAAGGAGGATTTTCTCACCTTGAAGAGCTGGCGCATGAATCTATATATATATAGAAGTTGCTGTAAGTGTGTTCCTCATACAAATCCACAGTTTGCGTCCTATCTTTGCCAAATTTGGCACAGATATCGTTTGATGCTCAGGAACTCATATAGGAGGGTTTTGTCAGAAAATCTGTAAAACGGACTTTTTACGCCTATTAACAAGCAATGGCTGAATTTTGGGAATATTTTTTAAATAATTTCAAAGAAGTCTGCGTTTAAATTTTGAGTCATAAAATTGATCTTTTCGACACGTTGAAGTGAAACTGGCACTTTTTTTTTCTTTCATTAACTGTAGTTGTAATAAGCGTTGACACACTTTTACTGAAAACAACTTTGAATTTTGTGGTACACCGTTCAATACCGGACAACGCAGCTATAGTCGGTAAACCTAACCTGACAGTTTGTAGTGCTGTGATCAGGATCTGCGTAGCCTTTACAATGCTGCCAGGTTAAGTTTGCCCAACAATAAGTAGTATATGTTTGCCGGTTCTGCAACAGAGGTGCAGCTGAGCAGCCGCTGAGTTGTTTCCCTCCTGCTGCTGAGTTGAGTTGTTTCCCTCCTGTTGCCTCTGTTGCAGAACCGGCAAATATATACGACGACGAAAGTTTCTTTTAGATTTCAAACTGAAATTCCAAGCAAAGGACTTCCGTGAAGGTGTCAAAGTCAGCTTTTTTCCAACCACCTCGTCCCGGATTGTCGGTCAGTGTGCGTCGGAGAGATAAGGATGTAGGTCGGAATCCTCAAGAAGCGAGAGCCGCAGAACAAATAAATAACCGAACGTCCGCCGTCACAGATAAAAGCATCAAGTCCGCTCACTAATTTATGCCGAATAAATATCCAAGATAAGGCGCAATTCTCCGTTCGCGGAGACTTTGAGCCGCGCTCAATTAATATCGCATTAAAAAGGAGAGTGGCTCTACTGTCAGGAGAATGACTCGGCGATGGGAGAATCGTAAACAAATCATGTGGATGCAATTTGTTGCTCTCGGCTCGAGTCAGTTGGGGTCAGATGGGTTAATTGGAAGCAAGAGTTTTCGATGTTTTAACTTTAGATCTTTCCCGATCTTTTGGATAAATTGAGAGATAAGGTTTTGTAGATTGAATCTGCGAGTGAGGTGATCAATCTTGTTTTCTTGCATAAACTTTATGAAAAACGTGGACTCTACTTTTGTTGTAAGACAGTTAAATTGTGCGCATTTCCATAAACATTCCAAAAAACATTAAATAAATAATGTTACTGAGCATCTTCAAAATGTAATTGCGTTACAGACACTGGTGTGCAAAAATTAAGAACGAGACGGTTTTCACGGTAACATTTCACAAAAACTTTCCAAACCAAAGCAAATAACAACATAAGCTCTCCAAAATCAAAGAACAAGGGTGATGTAAGAAAAATTTCCCAAAAAAGAAAGCAGAAGTATAAAAATAAATTTTATTGAAAGGGTAGTAAAGAGCACTATGCCACGTAAGATCGAAACATTCATGTGTGAGGTATTCAGCTAAAAACATCCAGCCTTCAGTAGCGCATATAAGCGTTTCTGACTGTTGTGCAGATTTTCCACACTTGTTTCTCCATTGTAACACTGTACAATTTTGCAGCAAAACAGGGTTTTACGATAAAAAGCATATTTAACATGGATGCTAATACTTTTTACCGTAAAATTTTAGGACTTTTTTTTTTTTTTAACCATGCACTTTTACCTTAAAAATGGCTGAAAAAACTTGCAACGACTCTTATTTTTAACCCCTGACACAACAAGAAAGGGAGTTATAAGTTTGACGTGTCTGTGTATCTGTCTGTGATACCGTACAGCCTAAACGGATGAACCTATTCTGTTTTTTTTTTTTTTTTTTTTTTTTTTTTTAAGTGAAGTGACCGAAAGTGTTCAAAGTTAGGTCGCGTCTCCGAATGACATTAATTAACAAAGATAATAATTAAAAACATTTAAAACGTTTTTCGCAATTTTTGAAATGAAAACATACTGGAAAATTTAAACCAATAGCAACAAAAGAAAGAAAAAAAATCAGCGTCTGATAAGAGGTGTTTGAAACTCATGTGAAATAGAACTCGAATTATAACGTTTTTTAGCAAATACGGCTAAGGCTTAAATCTACAGAATTGAAAACCGATGTCATTGTTGACCGACGAAGAAAGAAAACTCAATGATTCAAAATGTTTCTCTGTTGCCAGTTTCTATTTTTTAACAATTAAAATACTTGCAATTGATTTTAATATAAGAATTTTTCATTTTCCCTCTTTATTCTGCTTTTGTGGCTAACAATTTTACTAGTAAGAATTATCTTTCCTCTTCCATGCTTACCATATCCTCTCGCAACAGTTAAATATATTTAAATTTAAAATGCTTTATGACCAGACAAGTTCGATTTAATATGAGATCGGCAATCAGGGTCAGGAGTTGTTTAAATTTTAAATTTCATCTCAGTACTTGTTGCAGCAAACAATCTAAAGTAAGTATTTTTGATCTAATATTATTATTAGCAAGCACCCATCTTTCCAGATTCAAAATAATATTTCCAATTAACTTTTATTTAAGAGCAATTTCGTTCTCTCCCGGATTAACGTTTCTGATCTCAGATATTTATCACTGTAGGGCAAAAACCTTTTAAAGAGATAAGGTGTAAACCGCTTAACCGCATCAGACGTCAGAAAGTCAAAAACAATTACAAGCTGTATTCAGACCAAGGTCATTTTTTGAAGATTTATGAAATAAAAAACTTCAGTTCAAACACCTTTAAAAAGAAAAGGACGTGTGTACTCAATTCATATGCGTGAGATACCAGTCATACTTCTTAGATAATTAACCAGTTTTACTTGGTGGAATTTCAACTTTACATTTTACGAGAGCCATCAATGCCGAGCAATACAATAAAAGAAATAAAATATGAAAAAATATATTCTAAATACTATTTCTATCAGCTTGGTTCGCACTAAAAGGTATGAAATGAAATAAGTATCTGATTTCTTGATTACAGACTCACAAATTACAGTTGATCTTCATATCTTTGTATTATAAGGGACGAGAATTCTACACCCCTCCTCCATACCCGCCGAAATTATACGACTGACTCATTGTTTATTCAAAATTTGTGTACGTTTGCACTGCCTACGTCACTAAAGATATCTGAATATTACTTCTTTCGAGTCTGGATGAGGAAAATTTTCCGGGAAGAACCTATAGATCTCCTCCCTCTCCCCTACCGTCGCCGAACTTAGGCAAAAAGGGCAATTTTAAAAATTCACTTCTAAAAAATGTCTCAGGAAAAGCACATATAGTCTCTCGCTTAACCGCTCAACATAAAATTGCAAAATTGCGTTTCTGAAATGTCAATTTCTGAAAATTTCTGAGGATAGCCTCTGAACCCTAACTCCTCTATTAACGTCATAAAGGATAGTCTAAATGCGTTTCTAGGACTTCAATTTTGAAAAATTTGGGGGATGGTCCCCACAAGTCTTTATCTTTTCTTGACCACTACCAAAGAAATTGTGTCTTTAAGATTTCAGTTTCGAGAATTTTTCAAAAATGATGCCTAATTTGCTTTTCTTCCCCACACTCTTAACTTATGTCGCCAAAGCTATCCTAAAATTGCATTTTTAAAACTTCAATTTCGAACTATTTCCCTGCCCTTACACCCTACGCTTTTCTCAAACACCGTTACAGGCAGCTTACAATTTTGTTTCAGGAAATTCTTTGGAATACCTCCTTTCTTTCCCAAAGGTAATCTAAATACTAATTTGTGCCGTGTTCCCCGAAGAGGTGTTAAAAAACCTGTATTGTGGTATTCATCCCACCCGATAATGCTTTAGAACAGAAAGTACAAAAGCGGAAACAGAACACTTCATCTTGCAGTTGATAGGATCAGCGAGAAAGCGCAAGAAGTTAAGATTTGATTGCTCACATGATCTCGCCGAGCATACCTATTGCTGAAAGAAGTGTTCCGTTTCTGCTTCCAGTTTATCCATTATCTCTTCTTAGTCAAACTTTACCTTCGAGTGAAAATTAATGATACACACGCCTAATTTAAAAAAAAAAAATAATAACAAGTTACGCTCATAAGAACGATTACAACTACAGTCAAGTCTCAAAAACTCGAAGTCCCAAGGGACCGGCTAAAAACTTCAAGTTGTTTGTTTGTTTGTTCTGATCCCCGAGACCAGCAGAGCTAGATCAGGTCCATGAGTCTGTTCACCCGTAGAAAGTCAAGAACCATCAAAGGGTTTTGGATAAGATCCAATTTGGAAAGCCCCAGACATGATAAAATATGCTCAGGGGAGACCTGAGCAGAAGAGCACTTAGTGCACATCTCGAGGATTCTAGTTCCGTTAAGTTGTTGGAAGTTGTTGGAATTACAGGAAGTTTCTACAGCCTTCTCAAGAGTTTGGGACCCAATGAGAACTTCAAAATATAGTAATATTCGAGTTATAAGGTTTCGAGTTATGTATACTCAACTGTATTTGCAATAATTGTGCGTTTTAGTAGTAATGTACGTAAAATATATTAAGTTTAAATATTTCTGAATTTACGTACAAAAAAAATAAATAAATAAAACGGAAAAGAAAAGAAAAAACGGAAACAATTGATTTTAGATAAAATCGAAAAGCGCGATTCATTCCCTTAAAAGAAAAGTAACGGAGCTTTAAATGTGCAACTCTGCCTTTAAAAGACGGACGCGTGACTTGCATACCGAATCGGAGATGAGTTGTTTGTTGGGGATGGAGTTTCAAGCGAGGAAATTGCCTTCGAGGCCACAAACGCTGGATTTTCGTTTAGAAACCAAGCTCTTTGGGAGAGCTTTGAAAAAGTCTCTGAGATGGCTCTGAATCCTTTATGCGTCTGCTAGCTGCGATGCGCAGGCTACCTCGAAAATAAAAGTTGTGTCAACTAACGTAATTTCAACACATCAAGCTTAAATAAAAGAAAGAAAATACAGCGTACAATTCAGCGCCAACGAATAAAAAAGAATAATTTTATACGTCAAATTTATTTGAATGACTCTCGTCTTTGGAATTTTAAAAGCTCTAAAAATTCAGTCATTATGACCATTCCACTTTTCTGGCGATAAAAACCCCTTTGTTGAAGTCGCAAGTACCAAAGGACCTCTGAACCAAATTTGTAGTTCCACTTATCTAAGATCCTAATTTTCCGATCGTAAAACTGCGGTTGAGACAGTTATTGAAAGCGTTGAAACATAGACGGGGCCGACTAGAGGCCATGTCAGCCAAGTCGGACACAAGGGGCTCGAAATCGAACCCGGCGATCAAACTGACAAGGGGCGCACCTTGGCTCTCGGCAGCCCTGAATTGAAAGTCCAGCTCTTCAGCGAGTAATGCAGAATTTCGCAACTTGTTTGCACCGTATTACGGTTCGAGATGAAAAACACATCAAACATGTATTAAACAAATTTCCATGTTTTGTACTTTGCTTTAGAATTCAAATAGAATTTTCTTGAATCGGTAGCTCTCCGGAAATGAGTTTTTTACATCAGCGCGTTAATTACTGGTCGCTCTGTATATCTGGCTTTTGTGTATTATGGACTTACGCCTTATTGTCATTAGCTACGATTTTTTTAACCCCCAAAATTTAGGTGCCACATATGCCCTTGCCTTAATCTAGTCCTACACCAGATCAATGGCAAATCTGACTGAAAAATTTTAAAGGAAAGAGAAGTAAAAAAACGCAAATGCAGAGGCACCACTGCATATCTTCAATTTTTAATAGTTTTATATTTTTGCTTCAAATGTTTATGTACCCCATTATCGGCAATGATTTATCAGGAGAAGGGGGCTATCCAAGTCATCGATCGTGAATCGATCTCTACTCGATCTGAGTGTTATCGGATGATTCTCTTATTGTGTGCTGCAACTTCTTCACTTTCTTATCTAAAAATAGCGGAAAAATAAATATCGCTCTTCCTCTGCTAATTCACATTGAAGGTTCTTAGAGTTTATCTGAGATGACCTTGTTCATACCACGACCTACTAATGGGGAAGGCTTAAACTGATCATCGATTGATTTTTGTTTGTTGTTTGGTTGTATTCTTTTTCGTTTGTGCGTTATTTAGTAAATATACTGCTACGTAGTGTCTGAAAATATTCGCTATTTTTATATTGACTCGAAAGTTTGATATACATCGCATATTTTCTATCAACACAAACTAAATTCTTTAAATAATAACTGAATGCTGTAAACACTCTGTGGCTTATTTTCCATTAGTATCATTACAATAAAAGCTTATAATTCATGTTCTTTTTATTATCAATGTATAATTTATGTATAACACATAAGAACTTATACATTTTAAACGGTATGGGAGGCCGAGTAAATATAGTTGATACACTTTTTTGCATTGCTATTTTTCTCACTTTTGGTACTATTGTTACGTACCCAAATACAATTTGAAGTAATACTATTTATATTTTTCTATCAAATAATGTATTCAAAACCTTTGTTCATGCACTTTTTTCACATAAAAAAGCCTTAAAATGCTTTTAGAAATGTATCAGCTTGACCAAACACGAGTACTCAAATGAATTAAGTGTTATTGTGACGTAAAAATCAACGAAATGATGTACCTCAGTCTTTAAAGAGGAGTTTCAGACGCATATAATGAACGAAGTTTTAATCCGAAGCAGATGATAAACGTAAATCTTACTTAAAGCTAAGTTTCGGTATGAACATTTTCTCCGAAATGCGCTCTTTAAATTACGTCAAGAGGGATCCATTTGAGAGAAAAAAATGGGAGATTGGGAGTGGGAGAAACTATTACAAGTATTTACCTGAAAAAACGCGATGACCCAAAACATTGACCCAAACAACGCGAGTGCGATAACTTAAGAACGATGGGGAAAAAGCTGAAGCCTCTTTGTCATGGAATACACTTGTATCTTACTTAACATGATATTATTACTTGGAACACCTTCTACGACAGTTGGAAACAAACCCTGAAAATTTACTTGAGTGCACAAAAAAATTATTTCTTTAGAATAACTCTCAAACAAAACAAAACTAGTTTTCCCACTTACGTATGTCATATATACTTAAATATATTTTTTCCTCCTAAAACTCTCAGTTCTGGGCCCGAACATACGTACTCAAGAATTAAAGCCCTCGTGTATCAACTGAACCCTGGATCAACCGGACCTGGTCTATCTTACTTGTGTGAAAATGATATTTACAATCACTAATTTAGTTTAAAATCAAATTTTTAATAGCTCAAAATTTCGAAATTAAGAAAATTTAGCAATATATATGCTTTAGTTGCTATTCATTGTATTGATTATTTTTCTAAAGTTACATAATTAAAGACTGAAAATGATGAATTTAGCAATACACAAACATAACACATTTCGCACTTTAACAGGTCAACTGTTAAATTTTAACTTGGCGTTTTTCATTAGTTTTTAAAATCTCATTTTACTAAAAGTTTTATTGATAACAAAATTAAAAAGTAATACATATCATTGTATTATACTAATGATATATTATTACATCATATCTATATATATAAAAATGAATGTATGTATACTTGTTCTCTATACAAATCCACAGTTTGCGTCAGATTTTCATCAAACTTGACACAGAGGTTCCTTGATGCCCTAGAATTCTCATAGGCGGGAGTCTTGAAATTTTAAAAAATTTAAAAAGCTCAAATTCAAGTTTTTTGTCAAAAAATGACCCTTTTATATAGGAATCTAGCCTATTATTAGGCCTATTTTTTTAATCGACATGAGCCTTTAGGTTACAAATTGATAAAATTTATGGTATTTAAATATTAGCATTTTCCAACAAAGATTAAAATTAAAACAATGAATTTTCATTTCAAGGCTCACCTATTTCATTTTAGCATGAAATAAGTCAAAAACAATTAAACTGCTTTTTTTTTCTTTTCGACTGATAGAGATAAACCTTTAAAGCGAGAAAGTAATTTATTTCTGATTTATCAACCTTTCTACCTCGAGGCTCGGAAACAACGATTAAGAAAAACATAAATTTTTGAATTGTAAGTATATTTAGCTACCACTCTGCAAAAATGCCTCCGAAGAAACGGAAAGCAATAGGACAAGTTCATCCTAAGGCAAAAAAAACGGCTGAAAAACGTGAAAATGAGAGTCCTGAGGAGATAAATCGAAGACTAGCGACAGTGCACATTAGAGATATGACGGCTAGAGCATTAGAAAGCAATGAGCAGCGTGAGTATCGTCTAAGAGATCTGAGAGATAGAGCAACTAGATCAAGACAATCGGAGACAGTGAGTCAGCGTCAGTTTCGTTTAAAAGAACAACAAGAGAGAACTACTACATCAAGACTAAATTTATTTATTCTTGCGCCTGAAGGTGAAACTAAGAACGTTGTTTATGAACAAATTTTGCGTTAAATTTTTATTAGAATTTTTTGAGAAGCTAAAGTTTTATATTAATACGCACCCGGGCAACGCCGGGCATAAAGCTAGTTATAAATAAATCATATTACAGTATTAAAAGTGTTTAATTGGAAAACACAAGGCAACAACTTTTTTACACCCGCTCCCCCTCTTTTCCGACATTTTTTTTTTTTTTTTTTTTTTGTTTCAGGAGTACACATGAACCCTAAAAGAGAAACTTAAAAAATAATTTTGTTATTTTCAATTGTGAACTTCTTCTATTTTATTTGCCCTCTTATTTCCGTTCTCCCAGCCCCTTCAAAGACAAAAACCTTTGAAACACTTTCTCAATACAACTTAGTACTTTTTGTCTACTTTCCGGAGATCAGGGAAGATGGCGCTGGAAGGAAGGGGGGGGGGGCTGAAAACACTCAAGGTTATCAAAGTATCTCTTCTCAGAGAAAAAGAATACAACCTCTCTAAACTTATTTACCGATAGATTTCTTACAATGTCGAAAACAAGTCGCTCGCTGAAAAATACAAAGAAACTTGTTTTCTTAGAACTGCCAAAAAAATTTAGAAATCTGAGTTGGGAGGGGGGCGGAGAAGCGACCTCAAAAAGTAGAAATCGCCTTCGCAACGCAAACGTGACTTGCATCCTAACATAAATCTCTATCAATGGGGGGGGGGGGGGGGCGCATAAATTGTCGCTGAAAAAAACGATTTCTTCCGGTAGTTTTTCTTCTTTCTACTGCTTCCGAGAAAGTTTACAATGTTAGATAGAGTGCAATGGAGGTTTCTTTACTTCTGGGTCGCAAAGATTTCCTCCAATTTTAAGGTGTTTTAGGTCGGAGAAAAATAATTCATTGCAGAGGCGTCGTTTAAAAAGTGTTTAACACGTTGACTGCCTAGCGACAAGATAACCCGTGGTATGTGAGCTTGGCTGAAAGAGTCCGCTTCGAATGAGCTTGTAGTTCCCGGATTTGTTGTTTTCATACATATTCGAGCATATATGTCATTCTCGGGCATAAGTGGAGACATTTGGCTTCGAGGAAGGTACTACAAAATTTAAACTAGTTTGCAAATACATTGGTTTTAGCCCAGCTCATATTCTATGATTTTTTTTCGTAGCTTGGAAGTCAAAGCGTTAATCACTGTTGGGATGTTTGCCTTGTTGATAGAATTAAGTGGACTGTATATGAATATTAGTTGATAGCATTTATTGATGTATAAGAGCGTTTATCCACACTAGCGTTCAAAGCATAAAAGCAACCGAATTCACTCTTTTAATACCTCCTCCCACGGAACATTTTCTCTGCTGTACATTACCACTTTAAGAGTTCCCGTACCCAGGTCCGAAATTCGATTTTTTTTTTTTTCAGAAAGGACAATAGAGTATAACCAAATGAAAATTTGCTGAGAAACAGCAAAAACATTCTCGCTTACTATAAATACATTAATTTCCCAAAGCCAGGGGGAAATTGATCCTCCTAACCTCCTTAAATGAAGGGCCTGCCCGTACCCTAGCACTACACGAGGTAGCCCTACATAAGTTACTTAATTTGCATCCCAAGAAAACACTCATCTTCTAAAATATCGGTTTTTTTTTTCCATTAAATGATATTAAAAAAAAAAAAAAAATTCACATTACCAATGCACGCGTTCCTTTTATTATCAAAAAACTTAAAACGCACGTACTTAATTTATTACTTGCAAAGGAGCTACATTCAAAGTTAAGGAACTCTTTTTTTTTTCCAGCTCAGTAACTGCACTTAATTTCAATTCTTCCATTCTTAAAAACTCGTTTCAGAGTCATTATTACCTCATTTTTCTTCAAATTTCTCATTTATATTTCTGTCAAATACTTTTACCTTGATGTCAAAAGTTCTTTATCCTGATTCTATACGGCATACTAATCATTTTCTTTATTGTTTGTTCAAATTCCTTACCCATCCGATTATTTTATGGAACTCTTGCTGTCAACTGCTCTCAAGATGACCTGTAATTGTGCGTACTTAGTAGCAGAATGCTCAATAATTCCTTGAAAAAAGATGTTTTCTTTTAGTTACAAAATCTCGATAAAGTTTTAAATGTAGTAATTATTATTTCAAATATAATTCTAACATGTTTGCTTCATTTAAACAAAAAACTTAGCCATTATCCGTTATTTTATATTTTTACTTCTTGGCAAACCTTTTTTTATGGTTTTAAATGACGGTAATGTAGTAAATGCCTCAAAAAATGTCATTTTGCTTTTCAAACTTTTGCTTTCATTTCTTTACTGAAGACTTTTTTTTTTCATTACGTGCAATAAGAAGGAAAATTAGAGCCAGTGTTTCATTTTCATGTAAACACATTTGAATTTAATTTTAAGGCAGGGAGAATAATATTGGAGATAGAGTTTTTGAAATGCAAATCTTATGTAAACTGCGTTGCTAATAAAAAAAAATTCTGATTAAAACTTCACACTACTTTCCTTTTATGTCTATTACACAAGCGAAACTTTTTTTTAATAACTCAAAGGAATAGACGGGGCTGAACTCAAGAACGCAACACTTCTTACAGAAATAACTTCTTAGACATTTTACTTCGCATATGAAACTATGGTATACGCAGAGAATTGTATTTTCAAACGTAATGTTAATGAAAAGTGATGTTTTCAAAGCGTCTATGATCAATAATTGCATAAAACTTAATTGAACGTACGTAAAGAACAAAAATTCAATAACTTAGAACGCGGAAGCAATTTAGATAATTTCATCGCAAGTTTGTCGCGATGTGATGCAAAAAAAAAAAGTTTTAAAGATGCAGTACCTAAATAACGGCAAATTTAACATGATTTGATATGTCAGTCTCAAAATGTCGCTAGAAGCGTCAAATTGAAATCAGATTCAAAAAATATTCTCTTTTTTTTTCGCCAAATATGACACCATGTTATTGCCAAGGTGGAAACAAAAAATTGGCAATAGCCATGTCGTCCTCAAATTATAATATTATTTAAGTCTGCATTAAATTAACGCCGATTATTACCGATACAATTAACCGAACATGCAAAAGACCCCTTTTGGAGCATTCGAATGCAACCAATAGTATAGGTGCACAATTAAACCCCTCTCGCGGAGTCTACACAAAAAATTTCCATCTCTACCGTTATAGAGTTATGCAAAACTTGGTATAAGGCTACTTCAACTGAATGAGGCACATTGTCAAGTGTTAAAACTTTCCCAGATGAAGGTGAACAGATGAATGTCTGTTTCGGCAGTGTTATGCACATCCTGTGGGTCATAGCCGTGTCTGTTCATAACAATTCTCAAGTATCAAAGAAAGATTCCATATGTATTTGTTCTATTGAAGCTTGTTACTCTTGAAAGGCTAGTTGCATGAGCTACACGAACAAACGTGAAAAATTTATATTCATAAATGAACGAAACCATTTCTAGTAGCCATTTTACTCTCAGGTCTGCTTTCAGCTTATATGTAAGCTCAAAAGCACTTTATTATGAGCAATATAACCTATGCACACGTTGTTTTCATTGTGACAGCGCCGGTCGGCTCCATCGCGTTTACGAATGAATGTTTCGTAGCAAAGAGTTACAATTAACATTGCATTTCTATAGCTGTCCGAAAGAAAAAAAAGATAAACTTCTTTATATTTCATTAGATCATTTCATTAGGTCACACTGCCTTATTTCTGTCTTCTTCAAGCGTATTATGGGCATCAAATATGATAAAAACATGTTTTACTCGTGTCACAACCGTCCCCACGCAATTTGTCACAACCGACCCCAACCCACTACTTTTGAAAACAGCAATCGCCGTGGCAATACCAAATAGCCCACATAAAAAGTAATCACTGCTATTTCACTATTAAGGTTCACTACTAACGGGAGAAAACTTTCATTTCTCTATCTGTACCCATTCAACGGGAATTACTAAAAGAAATAGAACAAAAAAACTTGCTTTTGACTGTTAAAAAGTAACCAACCCCTCTGCTAGCGTTAATGTCGCTCGATGGCTACCGCAATGCTTTGACTCACATTCATACAAATATGCTGATACTCGCTCTCTTTGCTTCAACCAGGTATTAATTATGGTTTAGCTAATATGACGACTGTCACAACCGCCCCGTGTCACAACCGTCCCCAGTCTCCCCTACTGTAAAACAAATGTATGTACACGTATTTCGCGGTAAGAAAAAACAACTTTTTAAAGTTTTTATATATATATATATATCATGAAAAGTTTAAACGTTAATAAAAGTTCAAAAAATCAACTGGAATTTCTCGAATTTATAAAACTTGAGATCCAACACTATCCAATCAAGAAGTAGGTTAAACAAATGTCCTGTTTATCAGTTGTTCCGACAAAAGCTTAAATTATCCAATGCAGCACAAATTCCAATTTTGTCATAAATTCACAGAAAGTCTTAACCGTGGATTTCCAAGTAATGTTTACCAGAATTTCACTATCCCAGCACTTAAATAAAACTTTAAAACAACGCTCAAAAGCTCCGAAATGTGTCCACTGTTTGTGCAAATACTACTTTATCCGAGTTCTCCAATCCACAATTCAATTGCCTAACGAACCGGCAGCAGAAAGAAACAAGAGAGGGACGCATTAGACGGGCAATTAGACGCTACCCCGCTAAACTCCGGATTTGTCTTCATTTGCCCAGAAACTTTGGTTTGGCGGAGGATTACACACTCTCCGCTGCACCTCCTCGTTTTACTCCTCGGGCATTCTTTAAATGGAAAAAAAAATGAGAGTGTTCGATCGCTGTTTAGGAGATTTTCTAACAATGCCTTGAAGTGAGGTTGATTTGACAAAAATTGTTCGCAGCATGATACTAATTTGAGTAGCAAGGAAGGGACGGTTGAAATTGACAATTGAATAATACATTTAAATATATATATATATTACAGTACACATATATATGTTAATTAATGTATGTGAATCAAAATAAAATAAATGCTTGGGGCGATTCGTAAATGATGCCTTTTTTTTTTTTTTTTCACTCTTTTTTATCCCTTTTCCCAGGCTCGTCGTCTGAGCGTTTAGGGGGAGGGATGATCAATTAAACCCCCTGGCTTCGTCAAACGTAATAAATTTACATATAAGTGGTCATGTTTTTTGGTATTTTTTAAATAAAATTGGTATGGAATATTACAACCTTTACTCCCCCCCCCGCCCTCCCCCTGTAAAAAAATCGAATTGATGGCCCTGTTCCAACCTCCTCTTTCACCAAGATGCAAAACTAAACATTACCACTCCCCCTTCTGTTTTTACAGGTCACTATGTTTTCCATAAATATATTCTTTTTATATCAGTCATGATGTCAAACTTCTTATTTCCACCTCCCTTTCCTTCGTCATAAACTGTCACAACACCCCCCCCCCCCGAACCGACTTCCGAAGATTCTGCCATTGCCTCTGAAGGAGAGAAACGCTATCCTAGAGGTGTTTTTCGACATTAGTGACGTAAAGAAGTCATTAAGCTATGGAAGTCGTTCGGCTATATGGAGTATGGGATACAATGAATAACATTATCTACTTATATTAAAAACTGAGTATATTTCTAACTATCTTTCTTTCTATCTATGTCACGCTTCTTTCTCCTGAACGCCAATGAACTGAAAGTCGAATCAGGTACCGATAGATAGGTAATTTTTCAGGCTTCATTAGTTTCAATTTATATAATTATACGATTTTAATTAGCGAAGATATCAATTAATAAGTAGTCAGATTTAAAGCGATTAAGCCTAATAAATGAGTAAATATGAAATCCATTGTTGCAAAACATGGTTGCTATGAAACAGTAATAACAATGATAATGAGAATTTTGAATGAAGGCTTAACTAAATCAAACACGAAACACATAAGCGGGCTACTTATGTAGTATTTTTATCGCTAGCTACTTGTAATATTTTGAAACATTCATTTGTTGAAAAGCCATCTACTTATATTAAAAACTGAGTATCTATGTCTGCTTTTTTCCTTTGAGCGAGCTGAATTTACTGAAACTTTTCTCACCATCTTGAAGGCGCGAAGCATTTCCATAATTCGAATGATTTTTTTATATAGAAAAAAAGTAAAGGCGTGAAGCGCCTGTTAGCGAACCGTCTTGGCGGGGAGTAGCTTCTTGAAATTTTCCTCACTACTTTCAAGGCACGAAGTGCCTGTGCAACGCTGGGCCACGTGCGCGGTATGTCTTGAAATCGAATGAACATTAAATTATATCAAATAATATAACTTCAGAATGAGGTAAAAGTTAGTGAGGGGGGACGTTATGCATCAACGTGCCGCAGGAAGCTAATCTAGCTGCCCTGGCAGCTAGTATTGTAATAATTTGTGATCATTCTTTTTTGAACAACCCTATTAAGACGGTATCCCACTGAAAAACCTTTTGTCACAACTTTTGCTTTAACCCTTATTTTCCGGGTTTTCTTTTTTCTTTTGGAATCTGCTAATTTATCGATAAAATGGCCTACATTTAGCCTGCCTTTCAACCAATCAGAATGATCGTGGAGACATCATTACTCCATAAGTATCCTTAGATATCGTCCAAGCAGAAAAACCGAGTTTGCAAAATGAGTAAAGGTTCCTTTGGGAGTTCTCTGAAGTGCAAATGATTTGGGTTTCGCTCTTTCTTTGATTCAGATCCAAATAAGAGACAAATTTCGTTTTGTGGACTCATTTTCTTGGGTTACGCACGAAGAGAAATGTGGTCATTCTAACAAAAAGACAGAAATTTATAAAAAATTCCCGATTGTGGCATGGCTTAAATGTGTTCCGTCACGTAATAAGTTATTGCCGACGTTTCCTCGCGCTAAATACCACTTTTTTGAATTTTAGGTATCACCAAGCTCTAAAATTAATTCTTCGGTGCCAAAAAGGTATACTATTTGGCATAAAATTCAACTTTAGTTGACGTACCCTAGTTGATTTTTCTCTTAAGTTATATGTAAAAATGCAGATAAAACTATTGTACTGTCTAATCTTTTATCGTAAAACCTTCCTCGCATTTGCGCATGCCTGAGGTCTCTTTGGATTCCCTCAAAATAGGGGGGAAATGCGAAGTAACATTCAGCAGGAAGTAAGAAGCGAAAACACTGGCAAGTGTGTCTCCTTATCCTATCACCCCTTTTTCAAATGCAAGCGATCGTGACTGTCAGGCGCGCAATACGCAGACAGACAGTAAATACGATGGTATAGGGATGTTTGAGCAATACTGCTGTTATAAGCACAGAAGTCGTATATGGAATTTTTAACAAAATTGAGTTATTGTCAGCGGATGGTTCTTTGAAATGTATTTTATTTGAATTGAATGTTTTATGGATAATTGTGAATGGTTATTATTTTTAAAAAGATTTAGAAAAAATGGCACATGAATAAAATAGATCGGGGAGCGTAACTTTCAAGCGCAAATATGTGAGTTTGAGCTCGACTGCATGTACCATTTTTGTGCCATTGCAGAATAGTGGGCAAATCATACGGTAGCCACGATTTGAAGTTTTAATTTATTGAGTAATTCTGTAGATGTTCTGCTGGTACCTTCCAATTAAAAAAAGAAATTTTGCAGATATTTCGAACACTTCTGCTGGTTTCTTGCAGAACTTTGTAAAAAATATCACATAATCTTTTTCCTGCGAAAATGAAGTTTTGAGTCAAATAAACGTCATTTGTGAGAAAGTTAGATGTGATTCTAGTTTAGAAAATTTGCAGGATAGTTGTAGATTCCTACAAAATTTGAAGGTACTAACAGAAAACCAGCAAACTGGATCAATTTTTAAAATTTACAAGAGCTACAACCCTATAATTTTCCTACTTTTGCTTCGACAAACCTATACCGTCATGTTTGAAATATTTTTATCTATATCTTCGTGTATAACTTAGCACGAAACTTCATGGGGCTGCGTCTACCTAAGTCGGATCTTAGACCAATATATCACACAGTAAAAAGCCAAAATTTGTAGATTTATTATTATAAGTGTCCACACAAACGGAAGGCTTCCATTTGTATCTCAACTTATTTACCATTCCAAAAGGATAGTTACCCCTTATTTAAACTAAAAGCAGTCGGTAGTAATTATATAATATAGACAGCAACATATAGTTTAAAGTGAAACAATGCAAGGTAACTTTGATGGTGCTGCGGGTTTAAATGAAGTCAGGCGTTGGTAGTGAGAGGGCTGAAATTGAGATGGAAATGTTGAGTGTGCTGTGTAGTCATATGTAAATCCGATTCTATTCAAGATGGTGCTACTCTATTTACTGGACTTTTGATGTGCTGACATTAAATTCTATATCATAATGTATGAACTCTATGGTTGTTAGTATTAGAAGACGGGATACGAGATTGTCTGCAGCGATTGCTACAGTTTAAGGATTTGGTTAAGGTTTCAATAAATTTCATACTTTCTTATTGTGAAGTCATGGAAGTTAAAGTTCCACTGACTACAGTTATCAAACGGTAACCCAAATGATAGCAGTTATTTGAAGCTGGGTGTTTTTTTTTTTTTTTTTTGGACGTTATCGTATTTTGGACTATTATTACTGTAAGAAAACAAATCTACACCGTTCATTGAAAAAGGGATTGTAACAAAGGAGTTCTATTTTCGCGAGCAAAATACGAAGAGTTTTAACTTATCAAAGTTGATAAAAACAAACCCAATTACAGATGATTAGAAGAGGATGCCTCTTATGGGAAGTAGACTTCCTCACATCCCATAAGCTCAAAAGAAAACGAAATAGTTCAGTGCTTTTTCGATTTAATACTTTCAATACAATATTGGATTTTATGTCAGAAGCAGGTCAAAAGCAGGAGCTTTCTTATGTCAGAAAGCGCGTGGAGTAAAGTTTTTTTAAAAACAAAATCTTCACTGTGTTGTGGCTAACCCACACAATAAGCACCTCCGTGGAATTTCAGAAGAAATTAAGCAGGCAGGGACCATGACTGACTTGTGACTTCTCAACAGTTTGATCTCACTCCCTCAGAACCTCCCCCCAGAAAACTTATAAAATTTATACTAATCCGAATTCGAATCCCCCCCCCTCGGCTGACCGGAACCCTAGTGTTTGACTAGGCTTACTGGACCTTTCGTCTACCCTGCAAGCATCAAATAAGCTTGCAGATATGGTAACAATAATTCCTGATGTGGAATTTTCTTAATTTTTCTCTTTTTTTCGTGCTATCTGGAAAAAACAATGAAGTATTTTACATATGTTGTCTGGCCCGCAAGGCTCATCTTACTATGAGATTCAGACTACCTGGTGAGAAAGGTTAGAGACCCCTAGTTTAGAGCTTCGTCAAAGCGAAAAGGAGAGGTTTGCCTCCCCCCACCTCCCCCCTTCCATACGACAACTAACTACAAGATTCGAAAGTACGCTTCTCCTAACAACAAGACAATTCGAATGAGGTAAAACAACCAACGTTGCTCCCTTAGACCCAAAAGCAGGTTCAAAACAAAATCCATTTTATCGGGATCCCATCAGACCTTTGAATGCGGAAAAGACAGCGAAGCGACCTCCCGAGCAAAAGTCAAATCCTCGCTCGAAGAACAAAATCGCTTCATTTCCCGCTCCGTTGTATTCCATGCGACGATGGAGATTCCATTTGCATGCCTCGACAAGATGGCGTACGGGCCTGAATTAAAAGTTCAGCGTTAAACGAGGAAAACTCCAATTAAGGGGTTAAATTCGATTACTCTTTTGTTTTCTTATTACTGTTCAAGTTTCCGAAATACACGAAGGGTCGATGTTTTAAAATAGCAGACTTGACAACTCTCTTGTTTTAACCCTTTATGTCCCAAATTAATTTAACAATGATTTTTTTTTTCTTTTGGTTTTTCAATTGAAAATACATCAAAAAACACTTTTACGAAATAAAAATTTTTTGAAAATTTCAGGGGGTCTACGGCCCCCTTCGCCTTAGGATACCCAAGAAAACTGTGTCTGATCGCAAGAACCATCTTTCGGCCTCTCAGCAAAGTACAAGAAGTGGTACTCAAAAGCTTCAGCATGATTCCAGCCACTTATGATTCATAATCTATATACATAAATAACTATATGTATGTATGTATGTATACTATATGTATGTATGTATATTATGTATGTATGTATACTATATGTATGTATGTATATTATGTATGTATGTATACTATATGTATGTATGTATATTATGTATGTATGTATATTATGTATGTATGTATATTATGTATGTATGTATACTATATGTATGTATGTATACTATATGTATGTATGTCCGAGGTAATCTTCGAAACTACTGGACCGATTTTAACCATTTTTTCACCATAGATAGCTACAACAACAGGAATCATGATAGGCTATAATTAATTTCTAAAAAACTTAGATTAAAAAAGTTATTACGGAAAACTAAATCTCATGTAATTTCGCCATTAAATGATTAAATTTTCAACGCATTTTTGTTGCCTTGCAACAACAATATTAATAGTGAACATAATGATAATTGTTAATCAAGGCTTCTCTGGAGTAAGTATGAAATTTATTGCTTTCTTAGGATTTTTATATTCATATATGCCAATAATCGATACCGGGTAAAATAAAAAGAGAATTGCTTTTGGCAACGGTTAGAAAATAGAAAGCGATTTTTTGGAAAATCACACGGTTTAGCATGTTGCATTTAAACCCGTGCGACGCCGGGCACATCAACTAGTACTAAATATATAAGTGGGACTTCTGACTCCCGTCGGGGCATAGAGGATTAAGCAGGAGGTTCCTGCTTTAGAGCTCAATTTCTGGCTGAGATTGGCCCCGATTAATTTCTCCTGCATTTTAAAGAATTTAAAAATCGTCGCACTTTGACTGTCAAGGGTACAGTCAGAGGTCTTTTTAGTTACGCATTCATCTTGATAGAGAAAATTTACCAAATCCAGTGACTGCTAAAGCAAAATAATCAAATGTTGCTATTAAAAAGTTGAGTTAGAAACTATAAATGTTATGTCTTGTTGATTATTTCTTCTATCATTCATGTTTAACGACATAAAAATTATAAATTTAATGCTGACATTTATCTTTCCTAGGTACAACACTTTATCTACTTTTTCATTTTGTTTCTCCTGATTTTTCACTTTGTAAGGATTGCACGTCTGCAGGGGTGCCCACAGGGGGAGATTACGGCGCACGTTGCGCCATCAAAATTTTTGGGGGGGATTTTTTAAAACTTATTTATTTATTTAAATTATTTATTATTTTTTTTATTTAAATTATTCACTGATTTTTTAATGAAAATTATTCATTAATTTAATTCAATTAATGTTCGATTATCCGCGGAATAGAATGACACAAAAACCACGGATAACCCAAAAAATGGGTAAAAAAACAATACTAGTGTATGCAATAGCTAATAAAAGTCAATAACGCAACACATAGATTTAAACTGTGTCTAAAAATTATAACTCTGAATGTAAAACATCTTGAAAAGCTAAAAATGACCAATAACGCACTCGCATTTTTCGGCATTCAGTAAATAATCAACGTAAAAAAAGTGTGAAAAGTGAAAATAGGAACAGCGGATAATCGGGAGTTTACTGTATGTACATTAACGTTTCAAAACTCAAAATACTGCCTCTTAAATGAATAAAGGAGTGAGCTGACGATCATTACTATTTTATATATATATTTTTTTTCAACTCTAAAAATATCTCTAATTGGGTCACTCTATAGTAAATAACGTAACATTCAGAGCTGATTTTTTAACTGTTTTTTCTTGTAACTTAAAGGATAAAAAATATTTTTTTTTGTTATGCTAGTAGATTTACAATGTACATGGTGTCTATGTATCATTTCTGCCAAGAATTTAAAACAAAATTATTGACAGTAAATATTTTTTCAACCAAAATAGCAGCATGACTAACGTAACATTTTTGCAACACTGAAAATTAATGCTCATGTTGTGAGGCAAAAATTTCTCAAAGTTAAGCAAGTGTAAAAAATTGAATGATATATTTGAAAAATGTGTAAAGTTGACTTTTAAAAACATAAAACTCATTTACTAAATCTTAATTTTTTTTAGTCTTAAGTGTCACTTTTACTCAACATGGAGTGTGACTAACCTAACCATCGAATAACAAGCAGTAAACACCCTACTAACTATTTATTATGACTAATCTCAGTGATAATTACAATACTTTTCCATTTTTTTTTTAACTTCTTATGTTGTATGATTTATATTTATTTATTTATTTATTTATTGATTGATACTTTTTTCACTTCGGTATTTCTTTTTCTTCGGGTGAGGTTGACATTTCTATGGAATGACCCAATTGGTCTTTTTAAAGCTTAAAGTTGGGGTTTGTCCCCACTTTTTCCCGCTTTAAATACAGAAGAAAGAAACAACCATCAACAAAGCAAATATCTGATTGGATATCAATAAATTTTAATCTTATTCCAAGTAAATTGAAATTGTTATACTCTCATTGATATTACTTATAATTAATCCATTAATCTAGATTAATTATGTACTCACTATTATACACTTCTCAAGACCCATGTTCAAGAAAATGTATCGATTCCTCCCGTATAAAATGACATTGTCGATGAATCACTGCGCTCATTAGAAAGAATCATTTATCACTGAAATATCGACACAGTTCGTTCGAATTCCATCAATATGTCGATGCGACGAAGCGGCCATTTGCTGGAAATTGTTCCATTATTTGGAAACAACTAAACCTTACTCCTGGAACCCGTAACAAGTTTTCTTAAGGAGGAGAAAAGAAGTTCGTTTCTTGAACTAATTGTTCGGCATTTAGTGTCTTAAACTGGATTGGACATTCGATTAGGGATTTCGTTAAGAAATGGGATGGTTGTAGCTGGGAGAGTTTTAATTGATACTCTATGGAAGTTGAAAAGGGAATGGAATATAGATGTGAAAGCTTAGAAAATTGCATTTTTAGAAGAAAAGTAAATTAATTGGTTTTCAAAATCTATTGTCCCTGAGCAGCATTGACATTACTGGATGTATACAGGGCTACAAACAGCTTTCTGTTTTTTCTTTTTCTTTTTAAGGTGAAAAAGTCAGCAACTACAGAGATTATAGATTGTAAAATTTAAAATGAAAGGAACGTTCGCAAAAGAAAACTATCCTTAATTTCGAAAACTTAAATTCGTCAGATTTAGAATTGAAATCTTTAGGCGTGTTGGGCATTTTTTGAGATGGAAAAAAACAATTGAACTCGTGATACTCTTAGGGCCCTGCTCCACATTAACGTAAAGCAGAAAAATAAAGCAGAAACGTAAAATGGATTACATAGTGTTCCTATGGAAAGTACCCGGATTTTCGGTTTCTGCCTTCGGTTTCGGTCGCGTTTTACGCTGATGTGGAGCAAGGCCCTTACCGTTACTACTACCGACAAGTTGAAGGGAAAAATTCTTTAGGTGCGTTGGACATTTTTTGGGATAAGAAAAAACAATTGAACTCTTACCATTACCGACACCTCTGTATACAAGTTTGTATGTATATTGTGTATGTACGTATATAAATAGATACACATGCATATTGGTATTTTTTGAGATGGAAAAAAACCACTGACGACTCAAAAAATACACAGGTACAGGTAATCGCTAAGTTTTCACTTCTGTTGGCACTCCCGGAGTGTTTCTGTTTCTTTTTTATTTTGTCATTTATTTTGTTTTATATTTTTTAATTTTTGTTCATTTCACTCACATTTGAATTTCGTTTTATGCAGCACGCTCCAATTTTTTTTATTTTCTCCTTTATTTGAATTTCTAAAATACGAATGCTTAAATATAAGATGTTCACGCATTACCACTATATTTCCGACGAAAATAACGATTTCTATTTCCACCCCAATCTAGAAGAATACTACAATTAAGGCCTATTTTTACTGCTATTCCTCTTCAGAAAACTTCGCAAATACTTGAGCAAGAGCAAGAACAGGTGGGAGGAGGCAAAGTTCGTACAAATAACCAGTATCTATTTCTAAGACGACTCAGCGTAGGTTCGAAAAGGGGGAAAGAAACGAAATGAAACAAAAAAAAGGGGGAGCGCTGCTCAATGTAACGGGGCGTATGCAGGTCAGGAGGTCTGATCGCAGCATGGGGCAGCATCTTGAGCGCCCCGCCAACCTCCCGGCCGCCCCGCCGACATCCGGGCTCCTGACTGCCTAATTGAGAGCTTGTAAACAAATGGATTTCCAGTGGAGTGCGTCGGCAAATCTTTGCCCACCGAATCAGTCGCTACTCGAAAAAGACGGAAGGGCTCTTGTTGGAGAAGGGAAATGGTTCTCCGTTGAATATTGGAGGTAAACTGTGGGCATGATATAGGGGATGGCCGATCTCATGGAGACCCTGGCCCTTCCCAAAAAGATAAAAATTAAGTTTACAAATACTTTTGTGCTATAGATAAAACGTTTGTGCATTCGTAACGTTGTTATTTTCTGTAGATAAAAATAATTTAACTTTTTCATTAGCTATTTGTTAATTTATTTCTTAATAACGTAAGTAAAAAATTTCAAACTGAAAAAAAAAAAGAAACAATCATGCACATTGCACAAAGTATATTTGAATGAAATTAATTTGGTTTACTATGGGAGTAATATTGCGGTAGGTGGTGAATATAAAAGTCCCGAGTTTCGAATTCAGGTGTAACAATGTATCACGATTCGTTCAATAATTCTTGTTTTAGTAGAAAAAAGTTATGATCCTGTTTACTAAACCCTCGCTTTAATCATTATGACAATGATTCTAAGTAGTACTGTTCATTATAGTACCGTTTTGGCAAAAGTTTATATTAGTTAAAGCAATTACTTGGCTTAAAATAGTAAAAAAAATATCTTACTCCCAGATTTGAAGTAAATTTGTACGTAAGGTTACTAGACAATAAAGTAGATTATTTGGCTGTAAGGAATCTTTAAAAACCTTTTAATACCTCAACTCGGAAAAAACGCTGATCCGTCTCTCATATTAACTACTAAACATAATATTCTCACTGAAATAAAATTTTGCTTTGTTTTAGGGTCAAGAATGGAGGTTTCTTTTACATACGTATGACTATACAAGAAAATTGTGTATGACAGGAACAAAGAGAAACAACTCTCTAGCCTTAGATACAATTTCCCTCTTTGATCGTTTTTTTTTTTTTTTTTTATTTTATTCCGGTTGCTGTCGATTTTTACATAATTTTTCCAGAAATTATTGCAAAAAAATTATAACACTCCGCGAACAAATTAGAAAATAAAAGCACCTTTTCAAATGATGACTCTTGTGCAAAATGACCCTCTAAATCTAAGTATGACCCACGTTTTTCCCTGTTACACTTTTAGAAAAAAGATCTCCACTTCTTTTTCCAGTTTTCGACATTTTCATTGCCGGTTTTTTGGTTTGGAGAGGAAAAGCATTAAATTAGCAAAAAATTAAAAATTAAATTAGCAGAATTAGCAAAATTAAAAATTAAATTAGCAGTTTTTATTTTTCTATTGGGAGAAAGAAGTGAAAAGTTCAAAAACATCAGAAGGAGCAGTAATTGTAACAAGGATAGAAACTTATTACCCAGAGATTTTTTTTTCTAATAATTTTTCTGTGTAAAATTAGGGTATTGGCCTCAGTCGCATAAGCCACATACCTGAAAACATTTTCAGGTCCTAAGAAAAATTTAATAAATAAGTAAAAAATCCTTTAAACTTTATAAAAACGGTAAAATGCACTATAAGAAAGAGCACTTTAAGAAATGCAGCACTTAAGATTTTCAATTTTTACCGGACTCCACTCATACGATTAAAAGAAAATTTTCTCCCATGTTCCATGTCAAAAGCTCTTTTTGATTAAGTTTGTACCAACTAAATTCGATTGTACATCAGCATTTTCTAAATTTCCATGTTGAATCCTAGCTACTTTAAAACCAGTTAATGATAAGTGAAGCTTACATCAACTAAAAACAATAAGCAACCCTTGATTGCTAAAAAAAAAAAAAAAGACCGGGGGAGAGCAACTTCCCAACGCAGAAAATAGGTTTCTCATTTGTCCGTTCTGCTGATGAGTGCAGAAGAGGGGTGGAGGGGGGAAGGGGTGCTGAGGTGAATAATGTATGAGTGAGTCCAGGAATAGAACAGAGAAGAAATATGAATGGCCCACAACGCGGTAGCGGAAGTGGTTTCTTTGTCTTACTTTCGCTGTCATTATTGCGGGGCTTTCCGCACAGGTTGTTCCACGAAAAAGGTGTAATAGGGTTGTGGATCATTCTTTCAAAATGTTACATGATATTTAATATCCCTTTTTAATATGATTTTATAATTTTCATATGTGGGTTTGCATGTATGTACATAAAACTGAAAAAAAGATAAAATTCACGTTCTTTAGAAATATAAAAGTAATATATTTAATACTATTTTTAATGCTTCACATACTCCAGGGTCCCCCGTACCTTCCACAACTCGTGGTTTAACCGGGATAGGGCCCTGAAGAGCGCTCTATTCTTTTTGAACCAGAACAAAGACCGAGCAAACCCTTGGTCCAGCACCCCCGGAGGTATCGTTTCACTTGGAGGCCTTTGTCACCATGTCATTTTTAACGTCCCCCAGCCACCATTAATTAAGACGGTGGATCTTTGAGCGGCTGGGATCGAACCGAGGACCCTCCGCTCATGAGCCCGATGCCTTACCGATCGGCCTACCACGGCCCCAGTATTATTAATACTAAAGGCCAAACTTTTTCCATGTTGATGTATTATAAGTGTTTCAGTTGCTTGTGTGTGTGTGTGTGTGAAACTCTGAATAAAAGATAAAATTCGCGTTCTTTGGAAATATAAAAGTAATATATTTAATAGTATCATAAATACTAAAGGCTAAACTATATTACAAGTTGATGTATTATAAGTACATGTAAGGAAGGAGGACAAACTTGAAAAGAAAAAGCAAGAATTTTATATGTTTATAATCAAGGAAAAAATGGCAACCCCTTTTTCTTATCAAAGATTTCTTTCATGCTAATTGATTACTGTCACACTCGTCGCAGGTGATTTTTATCTCGCCAATATAAAATTGATTTTTACCAACTTAAAAACGCCTGTATCTTTTTTCAAGGTGAAGTTAACGATTTAGAGTTTTCAAAACTTTCGGAAGAAAATCCGCTTTAAAGGAACTTTTCTCGATCTTTCCAATGAGACCAAAATCTAGAAGATCCGCTAGTTATTTCGAGTTTAAAGCGTCATTTTATGCCATTTTCGGATCCTGAAATTGAAATTCAAACCGTTCTTTACTTTTTCGGTGATCGAACCCCCCCCCCCCCCCCTTCGACCCTTCCCGGGTGCTAAAGCACCTCCCTGCCAAATTTGGTCCAGATCCAACATAAAATGTGGATTTGTATAAGGAGCATACACACATACAGTGGTGTACTCAGGGGGTGGGCTAATAGGGCTGCAGTCCTCTCCAAAATTTTTAAAACGATTTTTTTGCATTTAAGCTTTAATTTTTTATTTATTAATTTTTTTCCTTTCTTACTTTTCAAAGTCGCAACAGCAGAAAGAGTTTTCCGATAAAATAGTTTGGTATAAGACAAAACGAAAAGAAAATAAGAGAAATTAATTTTTTAAAAAATTTTAACTTGCCTATTTTACTGTATTACTGTTACATTTATGATTATTTTACGAAATTCAATTTTGTTCATTTTTATTGCAAATATCTGTTTTAGAAACACTGATTAATGCTTGTTCATTCATATCTCTTTCTTCATTATACAGTCGACGCTCGATATAACGACCATCTCCGTCTCCCAGAAAAAAGTCTTTGTAACGAGTGGTCGCTGTAAGAGGTAGAAAATAGAGTATGTTGGGATGAAGTTGGGTTTTTCCCACCAGTCGTTGTATTGGATAGTCTTTATAATGAGTGGTCGTTATAACGAGCGTCGACTGTATTTAAACAGATGTGACTGAAACCCAGTATTAAGGAACAATAGTAAAATGATCAATATTAAAGCACAAATTGCAATACATGTGCAAGCATGTGATTCAAGAACATCTCTATCAGTAAAACAAAAAAATTCTAAACTTTATTTTTATCATTTTCTGTTTTCGTCAAAACACTTTTTCTTTTGTATAGCAAATATGACTATTTAAAAAAAGATGTATTTTTATCATATTAAATTAGTATTGATATCACAAATTCGAAACATTCACTTCTTTTAATTATTTATGAGGTACCCCCCCCCCCCTATATCCAAGAGTTTCGCCTCAGCCCCCTCCTGAAACGATTTGTCTGCGTACCCCCCAGCCGCTGCACACATATATTCTCCGTTTAATTCATATACGGATTGAAAACATTTCGCTTAAAACGGACTAAAACTCTTTTCAAATTTGCAGTTTTTTTTTTTTTTTTTTTTTTCATTGTTTAGTCTAAGCCTTCTGGATTGTCATCCCACAATCAAAAGAGACCCAAAGCAGAACTTCTCTTACTTCTATGACAGAGATCACACAGTATCCGGCAGGATGCCGAAATATGGGTCGGCGTTTCCTTCCTCTATTCAAGAGATATCTGCTCCCAGCCCCCAAGAATATCGGCACTTATTATTATAGCAGCTACTAACATTTCTTATCATAAAAGTCATTGAGGTATTAATGACCCAGATAAACTGACAACGGAAGCGATCGTCTTTACTAGTTGGCGCAACCCTAGAATCGTAAAATACTAAATGAAAAAAAAAATGATGGAGGAGAGAGTAATTCTTGTATTATTACGGTACTAAAAATGCAAGCAAATTAATAAAAGTTTCAAGAAGATAAAAACAAAAGCAGCTAGTTTTTAACAAGAAATAATAATAATCGAGAAATAACAACGTTTTTATTCGCTTAAATTACGAATATTATTTAATTATTTTTAAAAATGTAACGATTCAAGTTAATAATACGAACAATCAAACAATCAACAAATTACTCGATAGAAGCAAATCATAATCAGTTAAAAACTAAAACGTATCATACTGCTTAAAACATAAAATGGTTGAGGAAGTTAAGACTGTAAAATAGCTAGTTTTACAGTTTATTACTGCGCTTTTACAGTTTTAAACTGAAACCTCTGCTTTCAGTATTATACTGTAAAAACAACAACTTATTTTTTGCAGTGCGTGCTCGCCCAAAAATTCACTTTGGTGTCCAAAATACAGCAGAAGCTTCTACTTTTGCTCTGATCAAAAATCGTTGATTGCTTACTTGATATTTTGTACACTGTTTCTATTTAGTTAAGAGAAATATTTACTAATATTCAGCTGTTAACCTCATTTTCTAGATTTGAAAACGAAATTGGGGGACAAACATTAGTTACATTTTCAAATATTTAGTTGGCGACAAATTTGGTGATTTTTTTTTTTTTTAATTTGGGTTCAATGTGGCGCTATTGGCGATATTTCGCTAAAAATCCACTGAATGATGTTAAAATCGGTGATATTTAGAAAATCAATCATTGTAAAATATTTTTTACATTTAATTCATGTCAAACTAGGGGTGTAAATGTTTGAATTGTTATCTTGCTCACTCCAAGCATTATTTTAACACTTAAGGCATATCTACTAAGAAATTCACACGTAAAAGGAAGTAGTGTGGGGTCCATACCAGATTTTTGGTCTTAAATGTAATGCCAATACATCAAAATTGATGTCATATGTCTGACACGGCTGATAGGAACATCCTAGCTAGTGAAATTTTAAATATTTATTCTGTTGTTTTTAAACAATTTTTTAATTGAAAAGTAAGTTTTTTTCTCTCATATAAAGAATAATAATCCATGAAAGATAACTGAATTTTAAAAAAATCAGTGCTAAATTGCTTCGAAATGGTAAAAAACACCAACTGTCCCCTATTTTGAGAATCATTCTTATAAAAACTCTAAGCATAAAAGCAGCCTATTTCATTTCGGAATTAGGTCTTTTCGAAAAAATAGAAAGAAAAATCCTCCATTTAGAGCACATGACTGCTCGCTTAAAGCACAATATTTTCGATAAGATTATGTCAAACTTGTCTTCATTTGTTACATTGAAAGCAAGCAAACTGAAATGGCACTGGAAAAGAATGTTCAAAGCTTTCTGGTTCCGGCAACAAATTCATTTCTGAATGTATCTTGCGTTGTCACAGTGTAAATTGTAAACAAGTGATGTTTTGTAAGCAAATATCCGTCCACTACAACTGCAATGTAGAGGAGGATAACTCCGAAGATAAGAGTTGTCTAAGTAGAGGTTTTCTACTTCTTCAAGTTTTATATTCTTTTTTTTTTTTTTCGTTATCTATATATATAAAAATATATGTTTGTTTGTTTGTTTGTATGTATGTATGTTTGTTCCTTATACAAATCCAACAGTTTTCGTCTAATTTCCGTCAAACTTCGCACAGAGGTTCCTTGATGCACTAGAATTCACATAGGCGGGGTTTTGAAATTTTAAAAAAATACAAAAAGTTCAAAATTCAAAGTTTTTGTATCAAAATGACCATTTTCTTCCAATTTTGAAAAGATAGAGTAATAAAGATAAGCCTTTAAGCATACAAATTGATGAAATTTAACACATTTAAATAAGAGTATTTTCCAACAAAGATTATGATTAACAATGAATTATCAATTTAAGGCTCATCTATTTCTTTTTAGCATGAAATGAGTTAAAAACAATTATAATTCATGTTCTAATTACCATGTATCTAATAAGCACCCGGGCAACGCCGGATAGTAGGCTAGATATTATCTAAAACTTGCAAGATTCGTTGAAAGGTGATTGATATCAAAAATTCTCACTCGGAGCAAGTTGAATAAAATAGATATCTTCTTGACGACTTAATTTAATTTTTGGAAGATATTTTAAATCAACTTTTGCGGAAAATTATCATAACTTGAAACATGCCGAATTGGCGATAAATTTTTCATCCAGCATTCTCATCAAGAATGACGCAAAAGCAGGTTCATAAATTTATCTTTATTTTGAGCAAGCCCTTGCAATTAAATCTACAGAATTTTCTTCAGTTGCAAAATTCAAGGAGACCCGGCCCCTACAAATGTGTCGAACCTACAGCTCTAAAATCTCTAAGTCGGGAGCTAAAGAAGCATAGTCATAGACTCGTTATACAGTAGAACCTGTTTATCTGGAACCTGCTTATCTCGAAAACCTCTCTATGTCGAATTTTTTCAATTTTCCTGCTTTTACAGCATAAATTTAATGTTTTTCTCATGTTTTTCTCGAATAATTTTTCCCGAAAACCTCTATATCTCGAATTTTGACAACTCTCATTTTTGAATTTCATCTCCAGCCACCTTCATCAATGGTATAGCTTGGAGACAAGAATCATTTTTTGCACAATCATTCAAAGACTATGTTCGTACTTAAAAGCATGCATTTACTTGCTACCGATATAGTCATCACAATTAGTAAAACGTGGACTCACAACATGTCGTACAGTTACATATTCAACATTATCAATGAAAAACAATCTATTAAGTATTTGACTTAGTTCCAATTGCTCGTTTTTATAAATTTTATCACAACCTCTGTATCTCGAAACCTTCGTATCAAAGTTTTCCCGTGAAATTCGAGATAGGCAGGTTTGACTGCATATGACTTAGAATTGAAGGGTTTGGAGGATGAAGAGGCTAGGTTACCTTTTTTGAAATTACACTCTGTACAATGGTAAGCAAAGGATACGGGTCGGCAAATAAAGCTTGGTACATCAAAAAGGAGATGTCATTTGACCGACTTCATACTCACACTTCACGACAAAACCAAAAAATCTGGTATGGACCCCACACTACTTCCTTTTACGTGTAAATTTCTTAGTAGTTGCCTTAAGTGTTAAAAAAAGTGCTTGGAGTGAGCAAGGTAACAATTCAAATATTTACTCCCCTCATCTGCCACGAAACAATGCAAAAAATATTTTACAATGGTTAATTTTCTAATTATTGGGGATTTTAATATCATTCAGTGAATTTTTCGCAAAATATCGCCAATAGCGCCAAGTTGAACCCAAATTCAAAAAATAATTTTTTCGCCAAATTTGTCGCCAAGTTGGCGTCAAACCCTTGGCGACCAAAAGCTTGGCGACATATCGCCAAGTGGTCGCGCCAATTCATATCACTTGAGTCTGCATTGAAATTAACACTGATTTACCCCAAAAAAGAGGTAAAACACCCCCTTGGGAACATTCAAATGCAACCACAAGGGGAGGTGCACAACTAGACCATCCTCAGAGCCTACATACCAAGCTAGAAGCTTCTACGGCATATAGTTTTTGAGTTATGCGACCCACATACATACATACATACGCACACACGTACATACAGACGTCACGAGAAAACTCGTCGTAATTAACTCGGGGGTGGTTGAAAAGAATTTTTCGGCTGCTTATATGTTGGTAGGTACATATGCACGTGCTGAGAGGTCGAAAAAACTACTGAACATTCATTCGGGGGTGAGCAAAATCAAAATTTAGACTCAAATTTGAGTGATTTTTTTTTCGCGATCACAATACTTCCTTTACTACGTAAAAGGAAGTAAAAACAAAAATGCTGTAACAACTGTAACGATAAAACTCGGAACTTTAATTACTCCAAGTTTCGGTTTTCTCTCATAACCCCTTCATCTCCCAGGCCCTTCAATTATCTTTCAATTCAAAAATTCCTTTATGGCAATATACATTCCCAGCAAGCATAGGCGGTTGATGCACCAAAAAAGTGGAGGGTCAAAAGAAACATGTGCGTGGGAGGGGGAGCTAGGAGGCAGCACCTTTGAAGTCTTTTTTTCTGTTTTTAGAAATTTGTTAGGTTGATGGACTTCAGCACTAATGATTAAACGACTTATAAAAAAAATTGAAAAATGGCCTCAAAAATTAAGACGAATGGCTACCGTAGACATTCGCCCTCCTATTCTAAGCTCCATTATTATAAAAAAACTTGAAATAAAGTCCATTTTTTGGAGTTTACATTTTTTACTTTCGTAAAATAAATCAATCCGCTGGGTAAAAAAGAATTTCAATCGATCAGTAGTTTTTTACTGTGAAAAAGTGAGGAGACAAGAAGGCACCTTTCCTTTTGAAAGTGAGGGGCAGTCCCCCTCTGCCTCCCTGTGCAGCCGCCTATGCCAGCAAGGTACCACCATTACCGTTTTATTTAAATTGATTAATTTTCAATCTTTACACGCCACAAGCTTTAAATAATACCCGGAAAATGATAGAGATACTTTTTAGACTGCCGAATAAGTGAGTGAATTAAACCATTAAACAATCATCCATCTTAACGTTTGTTGGGAACCCTTCCTCCACTTTTCCTGTCGCTCCCACGCGCTTCCCAAACAATGGAACAATGTGAAGTGCCGCAAGACAGGTGAGGCGATAGGATCAAGTGGCCGCTACCGTTCGAACTTGCTATTATCTTCTGCTTTGTTTTTTTCCTTCCTTTTTTTCTCTTTTCTGTTTGAAAAAGGAGATAGATACGGATCTGTGGGAGGTGCTTTTTTGTTTCACTTTCCGCCTTTTGCAGGCCCCGAGAGTGTGATATGCTCTTCAGAGGCGTTTAAAAATCCATCTCGATAGGTTTTCCGTGGGCATCGCGAGCCTAAATTTAAAGAATATAAATATTTAACTCTTTTTTTTTTTGAGTAGTTATTGTTCTCACTTGAACTAGGGTGATGTGCTCAATTTTATTTATTTATTTTTATTTATTTTTATTTATTTTCTAGTGTATATGCCCGGGGTCGCGCGGGTGAAAATGCAACATGCGAGATCTAAGAAGGTATTTTTGTGGTAACATAATATCAAACTTATATGTGTTATTTATCTCTGATGATTTTCTAAAAAAAATGTATTTCTACTATTGAAAGAAATAAAAACAGAAGTATTATACGTTCAAGGGTGAATATTCACGAAAGAAACATTTCTTAACTATTTGAATTGAGAGAAGCTTCGGAAAACCACGCAAAGCAAAGACATTATCCAATGCAAAATTAGCTATCGAAGTTAAGTTGAGAGGAAGCACTAAATAATGATTTGAATGGAGGAAAGCCTTTAAAATTTTCGTGATTTTATGGGAAAGTTTCAACTAAAATTGGAATAAAAAAAGAACTACCTGCCAGATTTTTTTCCAATTGGTCTATTGATGTGTCCAGTAAGGACACAAACACACTGAAATTTTTAGCGAAATCTGACGGGTAGTTTTGGGATCTATAAAGGACATACATACATACATACATGTATGGGTTCAAAGATACATACATTCATTTTTGTATATAAAGATTTATTTTCGTTTTTATACATTTCTTCTCGTGCTTTGGTTTGTGGAGAAGGTTACCAGTTGTTGAAAGGAATACCAGTTGCACATAAGACCATGCAGATACTTGTAAACTTAATATTTATTATAACATAAGTATATAAATTAAATCCAACTTGTCACAATGATGATTCTCCCAAAAGTTGTATCAAAATGTAAAAAAATTCGAGGTCTGAAAAATATAAGGCAGAAGTGGTAACCGCGCGAAGGCTTGTGCCTTGGCGGAAAGTACATTTTTATTTGTTGTTATTTTACGAGGAGGACAAGGCAGGCGAACAAGCTGAAAGTTACGATTTATGGCTGGCTGGTAGTACGAAAAACGAAGGATATATATATATATATATATATATATATATATATATATATATATATATGTATATATATATATATACACAGGGTGTCCACTCCAATTGTGGACCAATAGCTAATTTCTAAACCGTTAGAGATAAGCATATAGTTTATTTAGGAAAAAATCTCCAAATTACGAAAGGAATTTTGGGTCGATTCAATGTTTTTCAAAAAATCAAGTTTTGAAAGAGTTATGAAATTTAAATTTTTATACAGCCCCTCAGTCCTATCAATCATATTTAGTAAAACATTCTTGACACTGTAACGTTTAAAACTAAAAAAAAATCACTCTTCTACCACAAAAATTGACCGAGTTATGACGTTTTGAAAAATCAAGATTTTGAAGGGTTTTGCATACGGTCCCTTAAGCGATCGCTCGATGACGTCATGAAATAATGCAAAATCTTGATTTTTCAAAACGTCATAACTCGGTCAATTTTTGTGGTAGAAGAGTGATTTTTTTTAGTTTTAAACGTTACAGTGTCAAGAATGTTTTACTAATATGATTGATAGGACTGGGGGGCTGCATAAAAATTTAAATTTCGTAACTCTTTCAAAATTTGATTTTTTGAAAAACATTGAATAGACCCAAAATTCCTTTCGTAATTTGGAGATTTTTTCCTAAATAAACTATATGCTTATCTCTAACGGTTTAGAAATTAGCTATTGGTCCACGATTGGAGTGGACACCCTGTATATGCTGTAATATTTTCTGCGCAAATTAGTGAATGGTTAGTTAACTGAAAAAGTACATTTGCAAGAAGATTGCGTTACTACCCTCACTTTATACTTCCTAATAGATAGAAGACATGGCAGATCACAACTATTATGCAATGCAATCCGGGAATCTATCCTATAATCATTTACATCTGTGAACCTCGCCCCGCTGCCATTCCACCATAATATCAGGGCTTTCGCCTCATTAGCGAACTAAAGTGAAGTCAATAGTCATTCATTTTTGATTTCGCTCGTGACTGGTAAGTCAAAGGAAAACCGACTCTTCTGATTTTTGTGTGTGTTCGTTTGCTGGTACTTAATTGGTGGAAAACATTTAAACGGGCGTTTTTATGCTGAGGCTTCCGTGATTTAATGATCAAACGTCTTCGAATCAGGAAGGCCAGGGCGATGGCATTTGAATCGAATAAATGTGTGCGTTCTAAATCCCAAAATTCCTTGCAAAGGATTCCCTAATGACTAAAATAATTTTAAGCAATATTTTGAATTTAACTGCTTTTGAGCTAAAGGACGGGATTTAATTGCGAAATTCATTGCGGGGGGGGGGGTTAAGTTAAACTGTAGCAAAAGATGTACAGGAGAGGTTTTAATTTGGAGAAATCTGAATTTTTAAACTCGGAAAACATAACGTAAAAAGAATTTCAAATGTATTTTCACATGAGTGTTTTTGAAATCAGGATCAGCACTATCTGAGAACATGTAAATCTGGTAAAATTTAAAAATCCAAATACTTTTCCTACACGGCATTATTTATAATTCCTTTCCGGGTATTGAAACGCTGTACAGTCAAATCCCGTTTTAATGAATTCTGTTAGTGAAAATCTCGCATGCGTGAAGACTTTGGAAATCCAAAAGGGTGATTCCATGTCAATTCAACCACACCCCAACACCCACCATCTCGGATTTTGATGAAACTTGGTATACTTCCTTCCTTTGTGGTCATAAGCAACCCCCTAAATTTTTTTCTTTCTATCTCGATGCGTTTTGATTTTATAGCCTGTTGAAATTTTGCGATTTTACATTTTTTGTCATTTTCGTGACACATAAACTGAGCTGGTGTTGTTTATGAAAAAAAATTGTACCCGGGAAACTAATGGTTTAATCTTTTAAATTTTTTTTACAGAAAATGGGAAGACTTTGAGCATGCAAATAAAAAATATTACAATAGTTTTAGTCCATATGAATTTTTCAAAAAAAATTTCAAAATTGAAAATTTTGAATTTTTTTTGTCAAAAAAAGGCTTTATCAAAATTTTAATTTTCAACATGAGGGTCATCTTTAAAAATCATAATTTTTTTTTACATGATCATGAATATGTGCTCTAATTTATCCCATAAAAATTATTTTGGGTATTTGAGGGATTCTCCCCCCCCTCCCCTTTAAAGAAGAAAAAAACGTAAAACATCATACAAACAAGCTCTTCCTCGAATTTAAAAACGGAATTGTCATCAATTACAACAAAAATTTAAACATGAAGTATGTTGAATATTCAACTCAAACCCATAAAAATTAATGTTAAAGGTTTTTTTTTCAGTTGAAATAGTTTAAATTGAAGGAATTCTGGAAATATCATGAAATTTAATATTTGCATACAACAATTGACTCATACAGATTACTAGATTGTAGTCAAGACAATTTTAAAATTAAAAGTTTAGCTTGACACTAATCCACTGATTATGCTATTTCTAGCACTTTCTGGACCCCCCCCCCCCCTGTTTGGAAAAAAAAATTACTGTGAGGCATTTTTTCAATTACTTTTACTTCTGTGCAAAGAAAAATTCATCTTTCTTTTTCTTAAAATGAGAGTTTATGCTCTACAAAAATTAATGGCTCAATTTTTATAGTTTTAATTAACCTCAAAAAATCTTTTTTTGCCATTAAAAATAGTTTGTACTTTTTTTTAGTAATTGAAAATTTTGTGGTTTTGCGTTAATTTAAATTTATGGTTATCTCGCAATGAAGTGTATATCACCTACTGAAAATTATTGAAAATTTAAGATAACATGAAAATGAAATTTTCATAAAATTCTAATTTATAACTAAGCAATTTACCTAAAATATTATAGATTCTGTAAATAACCAGGTTATAATTCTGATATTCCTTTTACATGTGCCTGTTTTTCCTTTTCCTTTCCACTGAGAGCATTATTTATTAGAAAAGGTGTATGTCCCTCTAGTTATTGTATGTGGTGGTTCTTCACTAAGTACATGAAGAAATGGAATTCCACAAATATCAACAGAACTAGGCCAGTAAAGTGAAGGGGAAGGTCCATTTGGATGTAAAAATTTTACTAAGTCTCCTTCGTCTTGGTTGACTTCAGACAACAATCCAAAATACCATAGATTGTCTTTATGTCTTTTTAATGGATCACTACAGACTTTGTGTCGCCACATCAAACTTCTTCAAGAATACATTTTCATGATGAAAACAAATATTTTGAATTGAATCCAGTTCACTGTCAAGTCTTGCACACAATAATTATTTTCTTCTTCACTTAAACAATAGCTATTCTTTATTCCTTTCTCATGAGTGAAAATCAATTTCTGACATTCAGTTGCAGTTAATTTTCCTAAACTGCATTTTGATACATCCACACTAAATCATTTTTTATAACACAATCTAGTTGAAAACACAAGTAAAATTCTATATCTGTTTAGCAATGGTTTCTCTAAGCAACTAAGCAAAGGACAGACTGAAATACAAATTCAAAAGTACACTTGCAGCTCTGAACTTGTTTCATTCATTTAATGAAGTATCAAAATAAAACCTGGTTTTGTTTATTTAACTCTGAACCAATGGAAAAAACAGAAAAGGTTTGTTTTAACTTTGCTTTATCATTATTATGAGTTCAAAATGATTAGATTAGAATCATGAAAAGAACTGTTTACAATTTGCAACAATCTCTTTTCCCTCTAAAAATGTTCTGTTTTCTTAAGTGTTTCATATTTTCACTGCTTGATCCTTTTTATTCTTAAAAAAAAAAAAAAAAAAACTGTGATCATAAATGGCTCCAAATAAGCTTGCATTTGTACAAATGACATTTGCCTGTTATCCCCCTAATTTTAAGGGTAATTTACTAGCTCATAAAAAGGATCAGCTGTCATCTTGAGCCAGCTGATCTGCAAGCTGTATGGTTTATACTTAGTAAGTTGTTTATATTATGGCAGTGAGATTGAAAACTGCTTTTGTGTAAATTAGTTATTTTTCTTGACTCCTCTTCCATCTGCTGCATTCATTTTATCAAGATCAGTACCTTGTTTTAAGTCATTTTTATTTTCAAACTGATATATTTTATAGGTATCCTTTTCCTCCAATTCATTGCACTTTTTGAAGTGCACCTGCTTAGACCTCCAACAGTAGATGAGGCACAAAAGCCAGAAAAAAAATCTGGACAAAAGTAGTTTTTTCCTGATACATAATTATTTACTTTTGAATTTTCATTAAAAAAAAAACATAAATCTATTGAAGAGGAGACAAATATATGATTGGGCATGTCATTAAAGCCTGAAGGAAAAAGAACTGTTTTAAGTCCTTGGTTTTTCATTTTTTAAAGACAAAAGTTCATTAAATAAAAGATGTGTATGCATAGTAATTTAATCTTACTTTGCTATGAGTGAAGGAAAGGTAATTTACCTTATTAAAAAAATATTACCAAAAAGTTGACCATTGTTTCTTAAAGGGTCTAAAATGTCATTTTAAGAAAAAAAAGATGAATTTTTCTTTGCACAGAAGTAAAAGTAATTGAAAAAAATGTCTCGAACATGGGGGGGGGGGGGGGGGGGGATCCAGAAAGTGCTAGAAATAGCATAATCAGTGGATTAGTGTCAAGCTAAACTTTTAATTTTAAAGTTGTCTTGTCTACAATCTAGTAATCTATGAGTCAATTGTTGTATGCAAATATTAAATTTCATGATATCTTATTTCCAGAATTCTTTCAATTTAAACTATTTCAACTGAAAAAAAAACCTTTAACGTTAATTTTTTTGGGTTTGAGTTGAATATTCAACATACTTCATGTTTAAATTTTGGTTGTAATTGATGACAATTCTGTTTTTAAATTCGAGGAAGAGCTTGTTTGTGTGATGTTTAACGTTAACGTTTTTTCTCCTTTAAAGGGGGGGGGGGGGTAGAATCCCTCAAATACCCAAAATAATTTTTATGGGATAAATTAGAGCACATATTCATGATCATGTAAAAAAAAAATTATGATTTTTAAAGACGACCCTCATGTTGAAATTTAAAATTTTGACAAAGCCTTTTTTTGACAAAAAAAATTCAAAATTTTCAATTTTGAAATTTTTTTTGAAAAATTCATATGGACTAAGACTATTGTAGTATTTTTTATTTGCATGCTCAAAGTCTTCACATTTTCTGTAAAAAAAATTTAGAAGATTAAACCATTAGTTTCCCAGGTACAATTTTTTTTCATAAACAACACCAGCTCAGTTTAAGTGTCACGAAAATGACAAAAAATGTAAAATCGCAAAATTTCAACAGGCTATAAAATCAAAACGCATCGAGATAGAAAGAAAAAAATTTAGGGGGTTGCTTATGACCACAAAGGAAGGAAGTATACCAAGTTTCATCAAAATCCGAGATGGTGGGTGTTAAAATCCCATTTTTGTGGTTGATTTGACGTGGAATGACCCAAAACTCAAATTAAAAAATAACTATGTCGGTGTTCGTAATATCGACACAGCGAAACTTCGTAACAACGAAACCATTACTCTAGCTTGTGGGCTTTGTTAAAATGGGATTCGACTGTGCAAAAAAAAAAAAAAATGAAGAATCCAGCAAAAAGAACATTTGAAAAAATAAATACACCCAAATTACATGGTAAAAATAATATTTACTACATGAATATGTAGTAAATATCATTTGTATTTCATATACAGGGTGCGGCAAAAAAACTCGGACAAAGTTTGTCACGTCCTGACACCAACACGTTTTACCGTACACAGCTAATTCTTTTTAAAAAAGATTCTATATGTTTTCAAGCATTGAGGAGTGCAGTGTTGATTTTGTACTCATCATTGTTGCTTTGTTTACAGAGTGACCGAAATATACGTTGCTATTTTTTTTACTGTTTCGAGCTGGTAAACGTCAATTCGTTTGCTCAAAATTCCTCTACAGGCTGTTTCCGATGCAATTAGCCGGTGCAAAGAGCTTGGTCATGATTTACGCCGTCCAAGAAGCGGAAAAAAACGGACCGTGAACACATTTTCCAACCGTAGGCTCATCAAGAAGCGAGTGCTGCGAAATTCGAGGGTCTCTATTCAAAAAATCAATCGTGAGATCGAATCAACGACCGATCAGTTCGGCGAATTGCTGAACAAGAACTCAAACTGAAGCCGTACAAGCTCCAAAATGTGCAGCTTCTCACTGAAGAGAACAAGCGCGTGAGACTTCTAACATGTCGCCAGCTCAAACGTCGGGCCGTAAGTGAGCGGCGGAAGCGCATCCTCTTCACAGATGCGAAGCTGTTCACTATCGAACAGGTGCATAACCACCAAAACGACAGAATCTGGTTCACTGAAGCTCCTGGCACATCGACCATCGTCGAACACCACCAATATCCACAATCGGTGATAGTCTGGGGAGGAATTTGCGATAGCGGCAAAACTCCTCTTGTTCTTGTGGATTAAGGGGTCAAAATCTACCAAGAAGTGCATCGCCGCAACATTCTTCAGGCCGTCGTACTTTTGTGGGCTCAGCAGCACTTTGATGATGAGGATTCAGGGTTGCCACAGGATACTTAAATGCTACTTTTTGCTACTTTTTTGGACACAAGGCGACTTTAGCTACTTTTTTATGCAAAAACAGGCCAAAAAGCTACTTTTTTTCATTGAGTCTGCTTTTTTGGAGACTTTTTCCCCCCAATGTTAGTTTTATTTCGAAACACCTGGAGATTTTCTTTCACCCATGGTTTTAAATCATTTCCATTTCAAGATTAAAACCTTCCCTAAATAGACGTTATGGGCTGCACCAATCAACAAGTTTGGCTTGGCTTAAGTGATACGAAAACGAAAGTCGATCTTGTATGGAACTGATTTGCATACTTCGTACATTACTGATGTTTGAGCTTTTCCGGAAACAGAAACCTTATACATTGCAGATCTTTGCAGCAACCTCGACTGGGCACAGGGCAGCTACAGTGCGATGCAATGCTTCAGATAAATGGCAAATATATGAATAAAAAGAAAACTATTCAGCGAAATGCTTTCAAATTTCTACTGCAGGTAGACAATATGGTCCCAAATATGTGTCTGCAGTTTTGTAAAATATAACCGAAACGAAAATCGGAAATTACAAAAGACATTTTTTTTTTTATTGCTGCAAAAGTTTAGACAAAAGTTAGATTTTATGCAAATATCTCGTGAAATGTGATTGGTAGAGGCAAGACGTGACTTTTTTCTTCAACCATAAAGTGCAGAGGGCGCTCAATGAATAATTAAAATCTTAAAATCTCTAGTTCTCGTGTAAAGAAGATGAAACAGTTTGAAAATCGAAATTTGAAAGTGAACGCACTTTGTTAATTTTTAGTCTTTTAAATCGGTCTTAGTATAGTAGTACGTTATTTTTTACTTCGTGGAGAGCAAATTCAGACATCCGTATCGATCAAAAATGCCAAGAAAAATTACATTTCTTAAGGATGAAGGAACTGTAAAAACGGCTCAAACTGACAATTCGCCCCTTTATCCTGCAAAATTTCTACTTGAGTCAAAAACAGCACGTGACAGCTAAGTAGATGAACAACTGAATCAGGATGCATAAAAAAGCAAAGAATTGTGCTTGAGCCTCTTCGGAAACAGAGTCCCAAATAAGCCAGATTTTAATGGTAAAAGCGGCACAGCATATGCTCATCGAATATTTTCTCTAGTCAAGCTAATAGAATTATAATCCATCTAAGCCATACAAATTTTAATAATTTTCGCCAGAGAAAGTAACATTCATTTTTAGTCAAATTTAGTCTCATGGTAATAGAGAAGTAGAGAGGGGGGTTTTCGATATCCAGGAGAGTTCTTTCGGAAGATTTGATGTCGTAATGTGTATTGAATGACAGGCTTATTATATGATGCTCTGAAGCGTTATTCTACAGTTACACAATTCCAAATTGATAAAGAACTTTTAAATTTAGCTTTTGGTGCACGCAAATCATACCAGTTCTACCTTGAAGACTAGAAGAAAAAGAAGGAAGAGCAAATATGAGATTAGAAAAAGAAAAGCTGTCAAGTTTGAAGAGATCTGTTAAAAAGTTAGAAGAAAAAGTCAAACTAGTAAATAGAGAGAGAAAGGACACTCAAAAATCAGCTGATGTACTTTTTAAACAGGCAAACTATAGGCTAAAATCAGCTATTAAAGCAAAAGACACTGAAAGTATTAGAATAGCTCAGCGTATGTTAGAAGGCAGTATAAAGTTGAGGAATAGGGAAAGAGAGCATGAAGATGAAGAAAATAAATTAAATTGCTTAGTGAACAAAAGGAAAATACTTTGATAGAAACATTTTTCCGTAAAAAACCAAAAACATGGATTTTCGGAATAAATTTTCTGTATTTATATGAGTATATTTTTTTTTCTTTTGAATGCTAGCAGTCTTGTAAAGTAAATAACCTCGATTGTACTCTTTTGCTTTTTTTCCCTTATTTCTATCTTTAATTTAATGCATCAGTTCAAAACCTGTTTATTTTTTGAACTTGTTTTAAAGCATTACTCATATTCAGTTTAGCTTGTCACATGTTTCTATTCAGCTTCTTTGCAAATTTTTTTTTTCAGTGCTACTTTTTTGCAACTTTTTTTATTTTCAAGGCAACTTTTTTAGTATTTTTAGGCGACTTTTGCTACTTTTTTGTGACATTTTTCCTGTGGCAACCCTGGGATTGGATGTTCCAGAAGGATTCAGCGTCAGCTTACCAGACAAAAATGACTCGGGACTTGTGCTGGACCTATTTTTCAGACTTCATCTCCTCTACGGAATGGCCCCTACTCGCCGGATTTGAATCTCATGGATTACACCGTGTGGTCCATTTTGGAGGACAGGGCCTGTGCTAAGCCCACAAAAGCTTGGAGTCGCCGAAGCAGTCGCTTCTTTAAGAATGAGACCGATTGTCGCTGGAAGAGCTGCGGCCCATCGCTGAAAATTTTAAGTTACGTTTGGATTTGTGTATCACCGCTGGAGGAAGCCACTTCGAAACAGGCTGAGTATATTATTGTAAGAAGTCTATGTTAACATTATTAATCGTTGTTTTGCTTAATTTCTTTTATTTAACAAAATTATCACAACACATCTTTGTCCAGGTTTTTCTGCCGCACCCTGTATCTTTGGAACATGAAAACGATAAATTTACTACCGATGAAGCTAATGTAAGCTATAAAATGTCAGGTATCTGCGCATGCAACTCAAAATTAATTGCTGGTGGGAAAAAAAACACAATGGGTAGATAAAATATTTAGTGAGATAAAGCCAATCGTTTTCAATCATATATTCATCTAAGTAAGAACTTTTTTCATAAATTTATCTGCAGAGTTTGAAGATAACCGATGTTTAATATTGATACAAATTAACAACTATCAAGCGATACACATATCCGTACCAAATGTATTTGCACAGCTGTAAAAGTATATATGCAGGCGCAGTTTAAAGCCTAGAATTATTTTTATCAAACGGGCCCTTTTTCTAGAGATAATATGAAACTCATCTTTGTTTAATAAAAAGCGTATTCAGCGGACTTTCGAATAAAGTAAAATCCAGAATATTTTATTATTACCACTGTAGCAATTTTCACGAAGCAACAGAAAATAACATTGGAAACAGGATAACGTACGAATCGGCAATGCAAAATCAGAGTTCAACTGTACATTCTTACCGTATCGAGTTTAGAAATTGTCAGTAGCGCATCCAGAATTGAAGGGTTTGGAGGGTGAATGGGCTAAATTACATTTTAAAAAATGAACACTCTGTACAATGGTAAGCAAAGGACACAGGTAAGCAAATAAAACTTGGTACATCAAACAGTAGATGTCAATAGACCAATTTCATAAACACACTAATGACAAAACCAGAAAACAAAAAAGCTACAACAACTGCAACAAAAAATCTTTAAACTTTAATTACTCGCAGTTTCTATTTTGTCACATAAACCTTTTAGTTCCCAAGCCCTTCACGTGTTTCCTGGGAGGGGCTAAATTGCCCTCCTTCAGAAGTTTTTCGAATTTGAAGTCTCAAAGAAAAAAGAAATTAAAGTTATTTTTATTAAAATTAAGGTTGGAATTAGGGCTATTTCTCAGCAAATTTCCAAAAAACGCAATTTTAAGCAATTTGTTTTTATCAAGGAGGTTCCTTCAGATGCTTCTGAGAAGGGCTTAAGCCCCTTCGCCCCCGCCGTGGGTGCGTCACTGGAAATTGTTACATTTTTGTCAACCCATTTCTCCAAATTAAAACTTCCGCGTATCTCCTCACAGTCGTATCATCTCTCTCCCCGATCATTCACCTCAAAGATGACTTCACCCCCCACAATCAATCAGTTCCAAAAGCAGACTGAAACACAGCAAAATCTCAAGAACAAGAAACGATTTCTTCGTCATCAATTATATCACTCCTCGAAACTTCAGACGAAGTCGCGGCAAACGAGACGATTCGGGAGAATTTTCCAGTCATTACGAGCTCGAGAGCCAAATGATGACCTTCCGCGACCAAGTCATTGTTCTTTTCGAGCAAAAAAGAACGATTCGAGGGTCTGCAGGCGCAGTTTAAAGCCTAGGTTTAAAAACAGCCTAGAAATTTTCTATCAAACGGGCGTTTTCTTTTTTTGCAGAATAGAGAAAATAAGTAACTGATCTTTGTTAATTAAAGCGTATAAAGTGGATTTTCGAGTAAAGTAAAATCCAGAATGTTTTAACATTACCGCTGTAGTAATCTTCCAGAGCAACAGAAAGTGATGTTGGACGCAGGATGACGATTGAATTGGACAATGTAAAATCGGAACTCAATTGTATCTTTTTACCCTAGAAAATTTCGGAAATGTAACATTTTTGAAAAATAACCCATTTCTTCGAATTAATTTCTCTCGAACGGATCATTCACCCCGAACCCATCCCCAAAGATGACTTCTCCCCCAACAATCAATCATTTCCAAAAGCAGACTGAAACACAGCAAAATCTCAAGAACAAGAAACGATTTCTTCGTCATCAATTATATCACTCCTCGAAAACTTCAGACGAAGTCGCGGGAAACGAGACGATTCGGGAGAAACTCCTTTTCCACTCATTACGGGCTCGAGAGAGCCAGATGATGACCTTCCGCGACAAAGTCATTGTTCTTTTCGACCAGAAAAGAACGATTCGAGGGTCATTCTGGAATGTAATCGGGAACGTAATCGCGTCTTTTCTTCCAGGTAAAACGCTCGCGTGCGCTTGTGGTACGCCTTGTAATTGAAACATCACTTTTCTACTTTATGCAGTTTCTGCTTCTTGAAATCTACTTTTGTATGATGCTACTTTTGGAACGTACCATTCGAGAAGAGACAAAATATTCTATGAAATAAAGAAAAGTATTTCTGGCAAAATTGTTTTATTTGTTCCGTTTCAAGAAGAAATGAGACAGTAAGAAGCAAAAAGATGAAACTGTAATGTGACCAATTACGTTTCTCCTCAAAATGAGGCATTTACCGTTTTAGGTATTAACACGTAGATTTTTTTTAAAGTTATTTTTTAAATTATTACTTGAAAGAAATACTGTTGTAAGTATGTGGAACAAATTTAACGTAAAAATACGTTTGAGGATGCTGTTGATGTTACTGAAGCTACTTAAATAGCCGAGCTGGAGTAGATGCATCTTCCCGGTTTGAGTCGGAATATCTACGGCATCCGTTTTCATGAGTACCATTAAGGTGGAAGTCCGTTTTAGCTCAACACTTATTCCCACAGCGAACTGTAGAGGACAGAAGAAAGTGAAAGTAGGTCCATGCCAGAGCCGGGATTCGAACCTCCCCATCCCAGTTAGACTTATCTTACCACTAGACAAGGTGGCCGGCACATTTGAGAAAGTATTCAAGAGGAATGCATTCAAACAATGCATTTGAATTGCCTGAGTACATCCGGTACTGATTTTAAATACGAACGAAATTCTAGGCAAAACTTCAACTTTACATTTACTTTTAAAATCAACATTACTTTCAGAACTGCAATTTACAAATGTACGTTTTCGCGAGTCAACAAATTAGTCATAAGCAAAAATGTCCTCTCTGTGAGTACATTAGGTCAAGGAAAACATAAAATATGCATTAATTAACTATGCATGATTTAATGCTTAGCATAAAAGTATACTTAAACAGCCCCTTCCGGATTTTTGATCGAAGCATTCAGTGTTCCATTATGTCACTTCGTAAAATGGGACCTTTCAGCATCTGGGGGGACAACGGGACCGGATTCCAAAAAGCAGGACACATGGACACTAGGGTGTCCCAAAAAAAACGAAAGTTGGAATTTTGCAACGCATACCCTCTTATTTTTTTCCTTTTACATCAAAACAATTGTAAAAAAAGTTTAATGTAATTTGAACAACGGTAACCCGTGCCGACTTGCGTCCGAAAGTGAGAACTAGCCCTTTTTCACTAGGCCAAATCGAAAATACTTTTTTCAGAATTTCAAAATTTCATGTCGATAAAACGCTTCCCCTAGATCCCAACATATCCCAAAAAATCATTTATCCAAATAAAAAAATATTTAGGTACCCCAAACGAGGCTTAAAATTCACAATTTTCTTCAAAAAATAGCTCTTTTTCTATGTATTTTGTAAACAGCGAAAGATAAATTTTAAGAAATTATCAAGATGAAAAATATGAAGCATAAAGTATATAATTAGAGCTGAATATAAGTTTTTTCACTCATTTTATATTTATTTCTCCTGGAAATTACTCAAAATGAAGGTTTTTTCAAGTTTTAAGTTAAATTTTACCATTTTAAATACTACATTTTTTTAATTATTCATCTGAAAGTATGTTCTTTAGTGATTTTGTAACTTGATATTATCTTTAAATGTATCTCATTTAAAATAAATAAAGAGTTAAAATAAATTGAAAAAAAAATTTAAAAAAAAACTAGGACAACGATTTATTTACAACATATATTTACTACAATATTACAGTACAATAAACATTACTAAACATGCTATCCTTTTAATGTTTGTTTATTGCAGTCAGAGTATATATTTCGGTGCTCTTGGACGCAACACAACAAAAATTGTTTTTGCTCCTCATCAACTGTTAGCAAACCATGACAATCCTGAATCATTTTTACAGCTCTTTCAGCTGAATCATTTACTGCTCTAAACACTGAGACCATTTTTTTTCCTTCTTTAAACTTACACTTAAAGAATTAAGTGTAATTCGCCCATAGAGAAGGATTCTCATTGAGAAAACTATCATCGATTTTGAGCCCAGTAAGCAAAGGCTATCTTTTAAATGATATGAACTTATCAATTGTTTTCTCTGCAAAATAATAAAATAACAGGTAATAAATGCGCGATATGAGGAAGTAACTAATTAAACAATTAGTTACTTCCTTCCCCCATTTTTTTTTTATTCGGCTCAATACACAAGTACTAATATACACTTTCAATCACAAGTCGGCATAATTTGTAATTTTTGAAATTACAATAAACATTTTCGACAACCATATTGATATTAAACAAACATTTATTCCCAGCACGAGGCATAAAGTTTATATATTTCTTTAAATATTAGATTTTTTCTATTTATTTATTGCATCATTTGTGAATTTTAAATTGCAGATACAGTTAAAGAAAATATCAAGTCACAAAATCACTGAACAAACTTTCAAAGCAGCATTTGCAGGTGAATAATAAAAAAAAATGTAGTAGGGTAATGTGTGGCAAAGTGAAATAGCAGGGCAAAGTGAAATGGTAAAATATTTTCCCAGCTTGTTGTGTAACCTATCTAGCAATATTCTAACTAAGTTTCTAGACATATAGTTAATTCCTGTCAAAAAATAAGTAGCTTCAAAGATCAACGAAAAAATTACACAAGCTATTTTAAGGTAGTAGTCTGATAACTCATGCCTATTTTCATGACTTTTTTGGAGGGTCGTTTTTTATGGGAAAATAAAAGTGAATTATCTTGAATATTAAGAGTGTTTTTATTTACATATTGAAAATATAGAAAACAATTTATTTGAAAAAATTTAATAGTTTATTACTACTATTATTGTCACTCGAAGTTGGAACCTCAAGAAAAATGCACGTGGGTGGCCCGGGTGATTTTGGCTCTTGATGTTATCTGAAATTAAATATTCTTGATTATTCTTAATCTATAGACATGTCATTCTGGTCGGAACTACTGAAGTTAAATTTCAAGGGTAAATAACAAAATGGCGGACTTTCAAAAAAAAAAAAAAACTTTTTTTAGCAAAGAAAGGGTTGTAAAATAAAAAGTTAGGGGTGAAAAAAATTCTCTTTAGTACCGACGAGAACTATAAGTGTGTAGAACAGCCTGTTAAAATTTGAAAGCAATCGGTTCTGTAGAAAAAAAAGTTAGGACCCGGGCCGACCAGAAAAACAATGTCTTGAGAAAAACGCGTTTAAAGTTCAACAACAAACTCCGAGACGCTCTAGAAAACTCATTATAACTCCCGAAATATTTCAAATTTCTGTCCGAAATTTTCACAGTATATTCTTAAAACATTGTACTTTCAAGTTAAGCAAAAAAAAAAAATTTTTCGATTTTCTGAACCCAAGTTACCAGACTACTACCTTAAAAATTTGATACCTTTATTGTAATATTCGTGGTTTTTCAAAAATATTTCTTGTTATTATAAAAGGATAAGATTTTTGTAATTATCATCCAAACTATTAATTGAGAACTACTGATATCTAGTGCAGTCCTTATTTAGTTAAAGTTAGGCATTTTTTGATTTTTAATGTTCAATGTAATTTGTCAAGTGCACGCGGGGCAAAGTGAAATAGTTCATTTCGTGTACTTATTCATTCATTTATTAAATCACTCATGTATTTCTTCATTTATTAATTAATTTACATTCTTTTACTTAATTATTTACTCATTCATTAACTAATTTTCTTATTCGTTCTCTATTTTCTTCACTCATTTATCTTTTTTCATATTAATCAATTTATTTATTCATTTACTTGCTCATTCTTTTATTTTTCGTTAATAATTATTTTTTCGTTTATTTACGCATTCATTTGATGAGAATTACTATTAATCAATCGTCGAATTAAAAAATTTTCATAACAAAAATATTTTATTTTTCGCTTTGCTCCATGTTTTTTTGAAGTGAAAATTTTTCACATTTTTTTAAAGTTCAAAATAACTGCCAAAGATGAAAAATAATATTTCAACGAAAGTATTATCAAAAAAACATTATTCCTTCTTTATGTACAAACATTTTTAGAACAAAATTCCCATTTGTTCTTTTTGAAGTAGGCAAGTAAACTTAACTATTTCACTTTGCCCCACATGAAAAATAATCAAATAAGATTTGTGCTGAAATGTAATTGAAATTAAAAACCAACGTAAATAAAGCACAAATTAGGTTGAAAGTACAGCATGTAAAGGCGTACATGATGTACTTTCTACCCAATTTGTGCTTTACTTACGTTGGTTTTTAACTTCATTTGTAAAAAATTTGTTTTTAAAGTGGAAAAATTTAACTTAAAACTTGAAAAAAACCTTAATTTTGAGTAATTTCCATGAGAAATAAATATAAAATGAGAGAAAAAACTTAGATTTAGCTTTAATTATATACTTTATGCTTCATATTTTTCATCTTGATAATTTCATAAAATTATCTTTCATTGTTTACAAAATATATAGAAAAAAAGCTATTATGAATTTTAGGCCACGCTTGGGGTACCTAAACATTTTTTAATTTGGATAAATGATTTTTTGGGACATGTTGGGATCTAGGGGAAGCGTTTTATCAACATGAAATTTTGAATTTCCGAAAAAAGTTTTTTTCGATTTGGCCTAGTGAAAAAGGGCCAGTTCGCATTTTCGGACGCAAGTCGGCACGGGTTACCGTTGTTCAAATTGCATGAAACTTTTTTTACAATTGTTTTGATGTAAAAGGAAAAGAATAAGAGGGTATGCGTTACAAAATTCCGACTTTCGGTTTTTTTGGGACACCCTAATGGACACCTTATGTAAATGTCAAAATTATAATTTAACTAGCTGACCCGGCGAACTCTGTTCCGCCTCAAAGGCAATAAATAAGCAAATTTTTCAATTTATTAAGGTTTTTTAGAAGAAAATAGAAAAAAAAAGTTAAGTACTTACATTTATCTGTCATCATTGATTCTGTATTTTAGTACAAAGGTTGCTCTTCACTTAAGTACCTTGTGATACACAACATTTTTTGTTTCATTATCAGGCGCAAAGACAAATAACGCAGATAGTCATCCGACCCGTGAACATGCCACATATAATTGACCAAGGGAAAAACAGCGATGTTCTGGATACAAACCACAAACTTTTTAAGGATTGGCCTTGTGATTTGTTGATGGTCACGACAAATGCAAGACGGATCGGAAATTGAAGTCTTTTAAATTCAAACAGCATATTGGTTGGGATCATCGGGATCCTCGGTATGAGAACTTCCTCACCTTTGAATTTTCCTTTCAGTATCGTCGCGTAAATTACATTGTTCATCAATTTTCGAACCACCAAACGCGTACCGTTGCACAGTTTTGGATGGTTTATGTTTCGAAACATGATTACTACGGAACCAACCTTTAGGCGTAAATTGACACTTAATACAGCGGTAACTCACAACCTATTTTACCGGGCTCCAGAAGCTGTCAGAGCATGTGCTTTATGTCGCTCGGCGACAGAGGCTCAAAAATATCTTAGTTAAAAAGATATTTTTCTCGGACTGCTTATCAACTGACGGCTCCATCCATAAATACATCCAAACAAACTTTTGTATATATAATAGTAGTAAGAAGAACAATCTCTTTAACAGCAGTCCAGGAGCTATCCACCAAGCGCTTTCCCCCTCTCAGCCTCAGAGGCGTAAAAACTCTTAAGTGACAATCGTTTCTGACAGCTTATCACATATAAATTTCAAGGGAAGTGACGCGTTTGTGAATAATTTATTTCACAAAAAAGTCAAATAACACTCAACAACGCACCGCTAACTTACAACCTGTTTACTGCGCTCCGGAAGCTACCAGAACGTGTGCTTTATGTCGCTCAGCCATGGAGGTGTCAAAAAAGGCTTAGTAAAAAGGCTTAGTTAATAAGGCATTTTTTCTTTTTTTGTTTCTGACACACATAAATTATAGCCTATGTCCGTCTCCTGGTTCTAAGCTACCCACCAATTTTTAGCCCTATCGGGACAGCCGTTCTTGAGTTATAAATAGTGTAACTAACACGACTTTCTTTTATATTTATAGAAGACAACCAGTGCAAACGGTAAAAGGAAAGATAAACCTCTCCTCTGCTTTGGAAAATTCTATTATGTCCATTTGTTTCTTATTGACTAAAATGTATTTGTTCACGAATAACGAGCGTTCTTGGAGAAATGGGATTGATAATATGTCCACTCAAAATTATTACTGTCGTCCCTGCTTAATCGGGTAACGGATAAACAAATATCCCACTTATACGAGTATAATATCTCGGAACCGAATCTTTCCCATACCAAAAATGGAATGTTAAAGATCCCCGCTTAATCGAATACCCCGCTTTATCGAATACTATTTCTTGGAACCGACGGTATTCATTTAAGCGGGGCCGACAGTATTTACATTTACACACAGAAGACACAGAAAACAACAGAAGTCTCCAAAAAAATCTAAAAACGTGATTCTTGAATTAATAAGTAAATTTAATGCTTTTTCTTGCCACAAAACTAACAGAAAGTTACGTAACTGGTGCATAGTGGTATGAAAGAGAAAAAATCAATTTAGAAAAACATTTTGAATTTTTATAAGTGCAGGGAGCCTTTCTTTATGCAATTCACGAAACTACCCAGTTTTAATAATTTTTCATCTCTTCCAGTTTCTCCAAATAAAAACGAAAATTCTTCCTTAGCGTATAAAAATGAAATGCTTCAATTTTTATGAAAGCCGTAAAAAACGTATTCTAATCACCAAAATGCTTTCTTCTTGCGAAACTCGCCTCTGATGCAATTAGTGTTTGACATGTTGGGTCTAAATCAAATCACGCGTCGTGTGCCCCTCATAAACGCCAACAGTGTTTAATCCTAAAATCCAGTCCTTAAACCCGGGGATTTGAAGTTTCTGATTAAACCGGAGAGCCCCCACACTCGCCCACGGTTATCGCCCACCAGGGATTAAAGTGCGACGTTGATTCTTCTTCCCCTGAAACTTTCGGTATAATGTATAATATTGGAATAGTTTTACTGTTTTTTGGGCAGAAGAGGAAGAAGAGGGAAGAAAAGAAAAAATAGGTGTTGAATAGTTTTACAGTATTTTCTTTCTTTCTTTCTAAATCATGTGTGGGCTTATTTTTACCTCAGTCCGTTATCATTGTTGAAACCCTGTTTATCTTCTATTAATCAGTTTTAAAGACATACTGTTACCATGAATTTTCATGAAAAAAAAATTCCTTCACTCCTTCAAAAGAAAAGATAAATTACTGCTAAATCAGTAATTAATACATCCAAACTTTCATAATTTTCAATTAACCAACAAAAGGTATTTTCTCAAACAAATAAATGAAAACAGCCATCTCTATTTACTAAAGTCAGAGTGTGTTTGTGAGCTATGTGTGCGTGCATGTGTGCATCTGGAAATATCCGTCAGAAATTGTGGGTGGGAATACAGGTAGTTTTTGAAGGTACAGTTCATGAGAAAATTACACCTCGTAATATTTGGGAATTGTTTTTTTTTAGTTATTTTTTGTGTACATTATTTATCTTCTAATTTAGATAAAGAGTTAGTCAAAGTATGAACTAACTCAATAGTAAAACATCATTTACTATTATGAAAATGTATACGAATTTCTACAAGAGCTTTTATATGTAACTCTAAAATTGACTCTTAGAATGTTTAAAGTTTATATGCAAAGCTGAAAAGAAAGTTTTTTCTACTCAAAAAAAAAGGAAAATAGTCAAAAAAAAAAACACTATGTAATCAATTATAATATTATAGCATTATTGCAACCAGAAGCTATTTTTAAGCTTCTTTAAAATAATATGAAATTATATGAAGAAGAGCAATGAATAATAAAGTGTTTAACACATTTTACAGTAAATAATAAAAAAGCGATAAAAGATTAATAAAATTCATACGTTAGTAATTTTAGATTCTCATTTAAACGTAAGAAAATCAATCCTGACTAAAACAAGATGTCGAAGATAGTCTGTGATGCTAACTGCTATTAAACTAGGGTTAATTTAGATTTTTGTAAAGTTGGACAACATATCGTCGTCGCCATGCTAAAATAACGAATATGTGAAAAATCGCGCTTTTCAAGTTCGTTTTTCAAGCTCGAATTGTACAATAAATTAAGATTAAAATGATACCTTCGAACGATAGTTTTACACTTAGAGATATCTATAAAAGTTTAAGAATGGAAAATGACCAAACACGTCAGCTGGGAAAAAGTTATGTGCAGTGTTTTGGTTCTCCTGAAAAGTGCCAATTTTCACATTCGTAAGTTTAGCGTGGTGGCGACGATATTTTTGAAAACTTTTAAATTCTTTCATTTTCAACAACTTAAAGAATTCAAACATACGAAAATCAATCTCATGAACCTGGCTAAAACAAAATGACGAAGATAGTCGGTGATCTTAACTGCTGTCAAAATAAGGTTCCTTCAGACTTTTGCAAAGTTGGATGACAGATTTTTGAAAACTTTTAAATTATTTCCTTTTGCACAACCTAAAGAATTCAAATGTACAAAAATCAAGTTCACGAATCTGACTACTAGTTTGTCCCAAAAGTTCGTAAACATTCGCTCAAGCGTGTCAATACTTTTTTGATTCGAAGCCGGCTGAATGATACTTTAAAACCAAATACGAAAGAATGTTGTTTGATAGAAGAAAGGGTTAGAAAATCTTTATCTACATGAATAATTTTTGTTGTTTTTTGTTTACTTGTCATGTAAAATTTCAATTTTTTGCAAGTGTTTACGAACTTTTGGAACAACCCAATAAAGCAATCTGTCGAAGATAGACTGATCTTCAGAAAATTAATGTGCTTAAAGAAAGCAGGAGTGTTTTTTACTTTTTTTTTTGGTATAATTTCAATTGAGTATCTATACTTTAACCCCCCCCCCCCCCCCCCACACACATACACCTCTCAGAGAAAAAATTCGAAATCCGGACCAATGTTCTTCTAGTTGACTCTGGGTGTCAAAATTAAATCATCTCCAGAGACAAAAGTGCCACCACTGACAGAATTAATAAAGTTATTCGGCGAACGGAGCACTTGGAAAAAGTTCGATGGCACACTCCCGAGTAGGCCCTGAGCCAGCCATTGTGGCGGGAAGCGAAGAAAAATCTCGCCATGAATCAAGCTTTTCTGCGTCAGGGTAGGTCGCCGAGAGTGATGAACACACTCGGCGGGAAAGGATTCATTAATCGGAGGAAGAACGATCCGTAGAAATGGTTCGGACAAAGAGGTGTCGCCTTTTTACTTAGATCGTGTTTATGAATTTATGTCAGGGCATTTTTGACATATGGCCTAGGTGACATCGTTGTCGGCTAGAGCACAGGTTCTCAAACTTTTACTGAGGAACACCTTGTACCTTTCTTAATTTGAAGCTGACTGGATGTATTTAAATATTACTTTCACAGCAATTAAATTGGGTGATGTGAGATGAATCAGAAAGGTTTCGTTGGTACATTCAATTACAACTATAAAAATGATATAGAGTACTTTATTAGCTTCTCACAGCACGAAAAAGTCTCGTTGACAACAGGTTGAGAATCTATGGCCAAGAAGATGCAAAACAAATTACTGGTAAGGAAGCAATAAGTTGAGTTTGTCAGGAAAAAAATTCTACATTTACCGAATGAAATTCCAATGCACTGGAAAAAAAACTGCAAGACTATCTCCAAATTTGCCGAATCCTCAGATAAAAGTCCCCAAACACGGATTTTTTGGGAGATCACAATGACCTTCCATGACCCCTGATCACTGGGCAGCATTACATTTATGTGCTGCTTCTGGTTCATCAGAAGAATCTTTCAGAACCAGAAGGAAGGCTTAAATGATAGATCACTAAACCGAGTGGAACAGAAGATAGAGTACAGAATGAAAAGGTCCGCATTAAAGTCCAGAAGAAACACATTTAACCAACTAGTTGTGGACACTTGTCCAACTACTCTCCTGGATACTACTCTCCTGGAGACAGTTTTGCAGGAGTCGGAGTAGTTCCACTTAGTTATGCGCTGGGTTAATGGTCGTATTAAAGGCAATCCTTGAACATTTATGGTGACTAGTGTATGTTAAGTCTGTCGTAGTCGTCCGTCAAGTTTTATAACAGTGTTAAAAATTTGTAAAAAAAAGCCTACTGGTCCCTCAGACCAGTCAATATGAACATGTACTGGTCCTCAGACAACATTACTGGTCCGCTTTAAATTTAATACTGAACATGTTTGCACAAAAAATCATTTCCTTCATTATTACTTTTATTTTGAGTAAAATTGGTTCATTTGTAACTCATTGATTAAACAGTGAAAAACACAGTCGATTGGTGGAAAGCGCCGGGAGATTTCGTGTGATTGACAATTTTCGGCGGCTGGTGATCCTGCAGACCATTGATTATTTTTTTCTGGTGGTCCGAGGCGAGTTTCACTGGTCTGGAACTAGTGAATCAGCTGTAGTTTCAAAAGCTGATAGCAAATCATACTTTTGGTCTGGATCCAAAAGGAAGAGTGTTCTTCGAAGACAAATCCTCCAAATTAAAAACACCTCAACGATAAGCAAGGGGAAACTTGGTGTGTTAGGCTCCCTCACGGTAGAAAAAGGTTGGGCACCACTGACTTACATCAACCTCATGAGGAAATAAATGAGGCGTTCCCAGTTACCTTTTAATCTCTAGGGTAAGTAAGAACTTGCAGGGGAAAATGTAAAAATGATTTTAGTCTCAAACGAACAGTCACAAAGTCAAATTTTTCCTTCCCAATTACTCTTAAAGAGTCTAAGAGACAATGCACAAAACTTTATCTCTCAATTCATTTAAAAGACCGATAAGGTGAAAACATTGAAATTTAGTTTACATTAATCCCAACCTTATTTCTTATTCTGTCATAATTAGGTCACGACAGGGTTAAAACATTTTCAACTCACAACTCATTGAAACGGCAAAATGTTAGACTATACGTCACAGATGACCAACAGCTGTCGCAACAGTCCCAAAACTGAAGACAATAAATTTTAAGCAAAAAAACAAATTTTGCAACATGGAACCACACATCGTAATTCATTTTACGCAACCCAGTTTATAGTGTTCAAATACTGAAAAGAAAATCTACGAAATTAGCTAAGGTCTCCGAACTGGCATTAACAACTACAACAAAAACAACCAAAACAATCATTTCAAACAACCATTCGTCCTACGCGAGCTCGTAGTATAGGACGGTTATAAATACTTACAGTACTACTACTTAAGTCGTGAGTGACGTCAGTTACGTGAGAGGTCATCACGTCAGCAGGCAGCAGTCCCGTAATTTATGGGCGCTAATTGAGCGGCAGAAAAAAAACTGGCATAAATTCGTCTCACCGCCGGAAGCTTTGAACCCTTTTTTTATGACAACACTTCGGAGCTGTCACGATTGGCAAGTCTATGACACCAAACTGACATCAACCGCCATGTTGGTCCCTGAGGAGGGGTTGTAACCCTTTAATGTACTCAGTGCTAAAAGTTAAGCACGAAAGAAAAACGTTAATTTCCAGAAGACAATGTAAAAAGAACCTGTTTCCCTAACTCTGATTTTTAAAATGACAAACAAAAAAGCACGCCGTTGCTCCCACATATTTTTCAGTCCTCTTTTTAGCCTACTTTCCCGTTAAAAATAAAAGAAAGACGAAAAAAGTATTAAAGGTAGCTTAATGCATCTAAAAAATATCGCCAAGTCCAAAAAATATCGCCAAGTTAAAAATAAATTCGCCAAGTCCAAAAAATATCGCCAAGTTAAAAAAATAAAGAGGTAAAATGAATATCGAAAAATTAAAAATTTGAAAGTAGGGTATTGAGATGGGGAATTTGTGTGTCGTCGGTCGGTCGGTCGGTCGGTCGGTCTGTCTGTCCCCCCCCTAATAACTTTTGAATGAACATTCCGATTTGGACAAACTTTTTTTTGTTGGAAAGATCTCGGCGAGTACAGCTCATTCCCATATTTGATTTTTTGATTTGAACAATTTTTGGTTCAACTTTGAGCCGTTCAAACAACCGGTCCCGCGATACTAACTTTTGAATGAACAGTCCGATTTGAACAAACTTTTTTTTGTTCGAAAGATCTTTTCAAGGATACTTCATTCCCGTATCTACATTTTCGATTTGAACAATTTTTCGTTCAACATTGAACCGTTCAAACAAGCTGTCACCCCTAATAACTTTTGATGTGAACAGTCCGATTTAAAAAACTTTTTTTTGTTCGAAGCATCTCGGCAAGGATACTTTATTACCGTATTTAAATTTTAAATTTGAACATTTTTGGTTCAACATTGAACCGTTCAAGCAACCTTTCCCCACCTAATAACTTTTAAGTGAACCGTCCGAATTGAATAAACTTTTTTTTTGTTCGAAAGATCTTATCAAGAATACTTCATTTCCGTATCTACATTTTCGATTTGAACGATTTTTCGTTCAACATTGAACCGTTCAAACAAGCTCTCACCCCTAATAACTTTTGAGTGAACAGTCCGATTTAAACTTTTTTTTGTTCGAAAGATCTCGGCAAGTATACTTCATTACCGTATTTAAATTTTCAATTTGAACATTTTTTCGTTCAACATTGAACCGTTCAAGCAACCTTTCTCCACCTAATAACTTTTAAGTGAACCGTCTGAATTGAATAAACTTTTTTTGTTCGAAAGATCTCGGAGAGACTCATTCCCATATTTCACTTTTCAATTTGAACCATTTTTCGTTCAATGATGAACCGTTTAGAAAATTTTTTAACATGAGCGCCTACTGGGAAATTTAAATTGAATGTTGATTCTGAACTTAAAGGCGGATTTCATTCAAACTAACTTTGTAAGCGAACGGTTTTGATAAAAAATGTATGTTAAGTACTTTTCTGAAAAATCTTCTGTGAGGACTCTGATTCCAACTCCGACTCCGCAAACATGGCGGAAATGCAGGCTCAGAAAAAAATGACTGACTGGGCAGACGATTTTTTGTTTATTTATTCATTTTTTTTTGTTTAATTAATTATTATTATTATTATTTATTTATTTAATTTTTTTTTTATTACAAAAATTGTTCATTCACTAGAGCATTTTATTCTTTATTTATATTTAACAACTGGCAATGGATTAAAAATAAAATTCGAGACATTTAATTAAAGAATGAGGTTTTTTTTCTTTCTTTGATAAAATGTGTTTTGATGTTCTTTATACTTTTATTTTATTTATTTTTTTTTTTTCTTTTGAAAATGATTGTGAAATTTTTCTACGGAAGAACTATTACATTCTTTAAAAGGTGCGACAAAACTTTATTTACTCGTTTAGTTACTTTTTACGTGTCCATTTCATCTGATGAGAGGGGTATATTTTGCTTTTAGAAATCAGCTTTAAGTGCTTTAAAGGTATGTTTGACATAATTTTCAGTTTCAGATATTCAAGAGAATATTGATTAGATGCTAGGATGCCGATGTCGATGTACGGGAAAGTAGGCTCGTTTAGTTCTTGACAGTACTACTTGTTTTTTTTTTTTTTTTTTTTTTGTCAGATTTTGTTGCGGGCCCCCCTCTAAGTTGAATTCGTATTGAATTTAAAAATAAGTGTTCTCTCACTTTTCTTGGACTGGGCTCTTTTACCGTCCGACTCCCATTGCTGTTGTATTCCCCTAGCCCAAAACTCAGTGTGGCAGGTCTCCCAGCCTAAAAATCCACCACAGATGAAGAAGTTGAATTTTTCTGCAAAGAGTGAGCAGTGTATGCTGAACTACGTGCCTAAATTTGGGCATCCCCCCCCCTCAAAAAAATCTATATTCTACGTGTTGTAAGATGCAACTGTAACTTTACAGACACCCGCAACACGAAAAAATCATTATTTTTTCAATACATACAACGCTTTCATTACGTTGATACTTCATATTATGGTACAAAATGATTCCTTAGATTGAACTGTTTCAAAATTAGAAGCCAATATTATATCCCAAAATAAATGGCTACTATGTAACTGTCACAAAGCAAAGCAACAGGCTCATAATAGTCATAGAATGAGCCCCCAATCCTTAAATTACAATAGCAGTAGTTCAATTCAATTCTACTACCCATGTACCCGTAGTCTTCAACCCCATAGTGCATTCAGAGAGAAGGAATAGCAAACAAAGCAATGTTAACTTGGAGACACCCTTTTCTATTTGGCTCAAGAATAATCAAAAACGGAGCAAATCAAAAAAGCGAAATGTTCATCAACTAAATCGCTAACCCAACGAGTATCAAGAACGTGACAAATTATGAGTCAAACAGCAACCGTCTTTAAGTAGAAACTTACAACTCTTAATCCATGGATAATGCAGAAATAAATGTTAAACGCCGACAGCCTAGTTATGATATCCAGAAGCTGTACGTTCATTAACTTATAGACTCATCCGTCTGGAATAGACAATAACCGGGCTGAGAGCAGATGTTCTCTCATTGAAGCTGAGATTACCAACGAATTGGTAGTTAAAATTAATTTTGCTCACCAGCAAGAGTCCGCAGCATTGGTGCGGTTCAATTCGCTAGTTGAAGGCAAAGTTTGGGTACACAAACAGTGAATTACCACTCCTAAGCCAGAGCTAAGGCTGAATTACATGTTTTTTAACGACAGCCAGGTTATGATGGACTGTAAGTTTTGTACCTTTTTATGAATTCATCTATCTGGAATAGTCAACAACCAAATTAGAAGCAGATGTTCACTCATTGAAGCTAAGAGTAACTACGAACAGCCATTTAAAGATAATTTCTCACACCAGCGAGAACTCGCAATCAATGGTGCTATTGAACTCGAAAATGAAAGTAAAAGCTTATTGTTAATTACCTCAGCTCGTTGTATGCATTATGATACATAGTACCCCAACAGCAGAATGAGGAATAAGAGAAACGTACTCACACATTCCTTCTCCGAGTATCCACACTTCCGGCCTGGAGTGCAGTTCCACCAGGACGGTGGGCACGCACACCAGCAACACCAGCAAGTCCGCCAAGCTCAGGTTGATGAGGAACAGGTTGGTCGAGTTGCGTAGTTCCTTCGTCTTGCACACCACAGTGGCCACCAGGACGTTGCCAGCAGTGCCCAGAGTCAGTATGATGGCGCACACCGCGGTGGCCGACACCTTGATGTAGGGGGGCAGCTCCGAGTAGGGGGGAGGACCCCCCGAAATGGGGGGCCGCATCCGGGACCCGCACCCCGGCGCACTGCAGTTCGACAGGAGGTAGGTGAGGTTTTCGGGCGCGGGGCCCAAGTACTGATTCTCGGTGAAGTTGTCGTAATCGATCATGGAGCGTCACTCGGGAATTATGAGGGTGGGCATTATCACCGTGGATTTTTCCTCGGAAGAGCGTTCATTCTTTTATCGCTGAGCATGCTTCTTCCAGGTCAATATTTCTCTTTATGCAAATTTTAGAAATGATAGTTTTATCACATTCATTGTATAGTTTTAAGTAGTATCACATTCAACCGGTTTTTGAACACAAGTACTTTCCTCGCTAAAAATGTGTACTGAATTCATAAAAAGCAGCTTAACACTTTAGAATAATCTATCCACAGAACAGTCGACAGAAAAAAGGTAAACTTTCAAGTCACACAAGCTTCATATTGTTTAGAAGCACTCATTTTGAAAGCGAAGTAATATTTAAGAGCTTTTTAAACTCTGGCTAATGCCAACAGCTTGTATGTTTACGATTTCAACGAAGAAGTGATTTGTCATTATACTTCACGTCACTCTCTTAAGCTGAAATTGTTAAAGCACACATCCGGAAAAAGATAAAAAAACAAAATCTCTTCTTGGCATTAACGTTTGTTGACGAAATGTAGCCGCTTGCCGTAAAAGTTTTACACCCGGCAATTCAGCAGCTGTTACCGACTCCAAACAGCTAAATGGAAAAACTTCGCAAGTTTTCGCTTTCAACGCTTACTCTCCAATATTCTCCTCATAAAATCTTTTTAATGTGTCATATAAATCATTGCATGACAAACATTTCAGCCTTAAAAAGTGTAATAAAGTTTTATCTACTCGACACAGCGGCGAATAATATGTCTCGAATTATTTAAGCTCAAAAAAGAGTTTACGTTGAATTAAATTCAAAGATAAAATGTTATTACTTTTGCTTACATGAAATGAGAAAATTCAACTAAACTGCTAATTCATAAATTAATCTAACAATCTTAATTGTTTAGTGCCATTTAAAAATTGAGTGTCACTTAAAAATAGCTATTTTTGATGATCAAATAAATGTAACAGTAGAACATCTTCGATAAGTTTATATGATCTTGCCGTTAGTTCTTCAAAATCTGAATAGGAAATATTAAAAGATAAAACTTGAATGGTTAGCTGCGATTGCTATATTTTGATGTTCAAATAATTATGATAGTAACGCACCTTGAATAAACTTAAATAATCTTGCCCTTGGTTCTCCAAAAATTCAGTGAGAAGAATTAAAAGATAAAATTTGAATGCTTAGCTGCGATTACTATTTTTATGAGCGAGCTTCGCGGCATATTACTTTCAACTTCACCTCGCGATTTTGAAAAAATAAAAACTTATTTGACGTAATTTCGTTTTTAATTTGCAATGAAAATTACTGAACTTCGGAAAAAAAAAGTAAAGTAAATAAACAAAGATGGAACGTCTTGAATCGATTTACGGAAAAAAAGTCTTCTGCTGTTTATCTGTTGCCAGCAGCAACTGAGAAATATTTATGAGTGACCTGGAAGCGCGCGAACACGGAATTAATTATTCCAATCCACGTTCCACTGCAGGAATATAAACATTCCAAGACACCTCAGTGACTGCAATTCTAATTGCGAAATAAAAATCGATCCCGTTGGATGTTTCTTCTCATTCTTCGACGGTAACGTTACTTCTTCACAATTACCACATTCAATTCTGGTAGTATTAAACTTCACATAAAGGAATTTCTTATCTCGTAAATAATACTCGATAGTTTTTATTTCGAACACTTGATAAACACTGGGTGACTGATATTTTCACTTCTGTGCTCAGCAGCTGACAGAGAAAATTTAATATATTTTTTTCAGACTGATTATTGTTTAGTTTGTCCTACTAAACATCAATACAATCATTTCTTTCGCTTATTCCGCCTTGAACTTATTCGAAAAATGTAGTTTTTTTGACAAAACGATCTCTGAATAATAAATATTTCACTCAAAAGTACAGCACCACAGTTGTAAATTCAAAAATTTAAGATTCAACTGTAAATCCGCAGATTTAAGATTCAATTCTAAAACAACAAACCGAATGCACGAAAAAAACTTAACAAACAATCGTTGACAATTTCACTGGTGTGACTATTGAACGACAGCTTTATGCGATCCTTTCTATCAGATCGTATAAAATATTTTATCAAATAAAAACGTATTTCTTAAAACTTTTACTCATTAAACTGGCTGGTAATTTATTCACCCATCTGCCAATTCATAATTGCACAGAGTGATGTCAGAATTTTTTTTTATGTTTCTCAGACTTTTTATTATTTTAATTTATCAGGATATTCATTTGACTGTCTTGTTAAATTTTGAAGTTACTGGATCACCCCAAAATATTTTTTCGCAAACAAAATGTACTCTGAATAACAAATATTTCATTCAAAAGCACAGTACCTCGATTGTTAAATCCAACGACTTAAGCTATCTACTTTTTTTCGGCGCGAACGGAGGGACGATCGAACGAGTTGGCGGCACCTACAAGCAGACGATCGCTCTGAGGTGCGTTCCAAAACTTTACTGACAAGCGCCCGCGCCCGTTCGGCAGATGAGCCGGATTGCGCACGCGCTCTCCGCGCCAAGACGTTCTTTTTAAGAATGGAACGTATCATTCGTCCCGTCCGCGCATGCCTGCGGGGGATTGACCGAGAAAGACGAATGGATTTCACGTTCGCGTTCTTTTTTTTTTTATTTTTTTTCCTTTCCGATTTTCCTGTTAAAACTAAAAGTTGCGAAAGTGCAGGTAAGAGAAAAGCAACGAACAGTCCCCCGGGGGAAGAAAAAAAATTGGAATTTTAGCTTTTGCCTTTTTTTTCCTCTCGCGTCGACACCGAGCATATTTTACGAAATCAGTTGAGTGTTCAATGCATCATGAAAACGAAAGTTCTATAGATATTCGGCCGTTACTGATTCGCAGGGTCGCCGAGAGCAAAGGTGGGCCCCTTGTCAGTTTGATCTCCAACTCTCCGGTCCCTTCCGCACATGGGCGACCCGAACTAAAACTTTTGGGAGGGGGAAAATTATCAATTTGCGGAAAGAAGTTCCAATTTTATCGAATGATAAAATACAGTATGCACACATGTCGCACATGCATAACATTTAGGGAGAAAAAACATTATGATCTTTTTAAAAACAATTCTAAAAACTAAAAAGAACAAATAATCTCAATGTTGCAATATTGTCTTCAAATTGCCGAATCATCAGCAAAATGTGCCGAATACGGAGCTTATTTGGAGGTCACAGTGACCTCCCATTGGGGCGCTCCTGCTTCCGCATAAAACTTATACTACTCCGAATCCGAGCCGGCTCCATAGGTTCCGACTAGGCTGGCATAGCCTCGTCGACCCTACTGATTCCAAGGGCGGATCCAGCTTCTGGTTCAGGAGGGGGTCATTTTCGGAAAGGGAGGGGTCACAATGCAATTTTTGTGCTAAAACGCGGGTATTTGGCGGTTTTTTCGAACTTTTAGTCCGAAAAATGCAGTTTTAGGCTATATTTCGCAGTTTAAGGGAGGGGTCATGACCCCCATGACCCCTCCTCTGGATCCGCGCCTGACTGATTCATCATGGAACTAGTACGTAAGCGGATTTATGCTCTAAATACTGGGATACAACAATACCTTTGGTCAGCGAAGGTTACCCAGGACTAACAAAGAGTCCAAAGGCCTTCCTTTTGGAAAATTTTGAAAATTTACTTTAAAAATTATTGTTTTTAGCCTACTTTCGCGTGAAAAATAAAAGAAAGACGAGAAAAGCATTAAAAGTGGCTTAATGCATCTAAAAAATATCGCCAAGTCCAAAAAGAAAGTCAAAAAAGAATTTAAAAAATCGAAAAATTAAAAATTGGAAAGTAGGGTATTGAGACGGGGAATTTTTGCGTCGGTCTGTCTGTCTTTCCCCCCTAAAAACTTTTGAATGAACATTCCGATTTGAACAAACTTTTTTTTGTTGGAAAGATCTCAGCGAGTACAGCTCATTCCCATATTTGATTTTTCGCTTTAAATAATTTTTGGTTCAACTTTGAGCCCTTCAAGCAACCTGTCCCGCGATACTAACTTTTTCGCGAACAGTCCGATTTAAACAAACTTTTTTTTGTTGGAAATATCTTATCAAGGATACTTCATTCCCGTATTTACATTTCCAATTTGAACAATTTTCGTTCAACTTTGAACCGTTCAAACAACTTGTCTCGCGATACTAACTTTTCAGTGAACTTTCCGATTTTAACAAACTTTTTTTGTTGGTAAGATCTTGTCAAGGATACTTCATTCCCGTATTTACATTTCCGATTTGAAAATTTTTCGGTTCAACATTGAACCGTTCAAACAAGCTGTCACCCCTAATAACTTTTGAGTAAACAGTCCGATAACAGCAAGGATACTTCATTACCGTATTTAAATTTTAAATTTGAACATTTTTTCGTTCAACATTGAACCGTTCAAGCAACCTTTCCCCACCTAATAACTTTTAAGTGAACTTTCCGAATTGAATAAACTTTTTTTTATTCGAAAGATCTCGGAGAGACTCATTCCCATATTTCGCTTTTTGATTTGAACCAATTTTTTTGTTCAGAGTTGAACCGTTCAGAAAAAAAACTTAACATTAGCGCCTACGGGAAAATTTAAGTTGAATGTTGATCCTGAACTTAAAGGCAGATTTCCTTCAAACTAACTTTGTAAGAAAATGGTTTTGATAAATAATGTATGTAAAGTACTTTACTGAATAATCTTTTGTGAGGACTCTGATTCTGACTCCGACTCCGCAAACATGACGGAAATGTAGGCTCAGAAAAAAATGACTGACTGTGCAGACGATATTTTTTTTATTTATTTATTTATTTATTTGTTTAATTTTATTTTTTATTTATTTATTTATTTATTTTTTACCTAATTAAAAGTGCATAGTTATGAGATGATGCAGTGGCCGCCCCTTATATGAATCACATTTATTCTAAAGAGTTTCGATTCAAAAAAGCGATTGATTCAATAAAGCGGCTAATTTCATAAAGCTGGATATCGTTCTATTTTCGCTGATTTGAGTTATGAAAGCGGCTGACTCAATTATCCGGCGTCTATACAGTACAGATTGATTAATAATGTAAGAAATGTTTTTATTTGATGCAAGTAATTATTTCTGTACCTCAGAACCAGAAGTCCATTTTCGTCACTTTTCAGTAGAGGGCGAAAACGATTGTCGGATGCATGTAAAGGATGGGACTCGCCCTCTTTCAACGCTGTTAAATAATTATGAAGGAATTTCTTTTCTAGAATAACGTTCTTATAGTCTAAGATCCCACCGCAGTTTATCTACACTCATAGCGTACACTCATCACGTTTATATCAAATTAAAGCACATGTTTTTCTGAACGTGATGCACTAAGTCTTCGTATGTAAAAGTGCCCGAAACCTATAGGCAGCCTGGTCTAAACGGGACATTTGAATGTAGTATTTCTACACTCATTGCGTACACTCATCACGTATATATCAAATTAAAGCTGAGTTTTTCCTGAATGTGATGCACTAAGGCTGCCTATGTAAAAGTGGCCGCAACCTCTAGGCAGCCTGACCTAAACAGGTCACATGAATGTAGTATTTCTACACTCATCGCGTACACTCATCACGTATATATCAAATTAAAGCTGATTTTTTTCTGAAAGTGATCTTCTAAGACTGCCTCTGTAAAAGGGGCCGCAACCTGTAGGCAGCCTGCATAATAGGTCACATAAATCTCAAATTTTTTCACTCATCACATGTATATCAAATTAAAGCAGATTTTTTTCTGAAAGTGATGCACTAATCTTCCACTGGAAAAGTGGCCGCAACCTATAGACAGCCTGGTCTAAACAGGCCACATGAATGTAATATTTCTACATTCATCGCGTACACTCATCACGTATAGATCAAATTAAAGCTGATTTTTTACTGAACGTAATGCATTAAGGCTGCCTATGTAAAACTGGCCACAACCTCTAAGCAGCCTGGCCTAAACAGGTCACATGAATGTAGTCTTTCTACACTCATTGCGCACACTCATCACGTATACATTAAATTAAAGCTGATTGTTTCCTGAACGTGATGCACTAAGGCTGCCTATGGAAAAGAGGCCGCAACCTCTAAGCAGCCTGGCCTAAACAGGTCACATAAATGTAGTCTTTCTACACTCATCGCGTACACTCATCACGTATATATTAAGTGAAAGCAGATTTTTTTCTGAAAGTCATGCACTAAGGCTGCCTATGTAAAAGTGACCGCAACCTCTTACCAGCCTGGCCTAAATAAGTCACATGAATGTAGTATTTCTACACTCATCGCGTACACTCATCACATATATATCAAATTAAAGCTGATTTTTTTCTGAAAGTGATGCACTAAGGCTGCCTATATAAAAGTGGCCGCAACCTGCAGGCAGCCGGGTCTAAATAAGTTACATAAACGAAGAATTTGACATTTATGTGACCTGCTAGGCAGGCTGCCTACAGATTGCGGCCACTTTTACATAAGCAGCCTTAGTGCATCACTTTCAGAAAAAAATCAGCTTTAATTTGACATATACGTGATGAGTGTACGCGATGAGTGTAGAAATACTACATTTATGTGACGTGTTTAGGCTAGGCTGCGTAGAGGTTGCGGACACTTTTACATGGGCAGCCTTAGTGCATCACGTTCAGGGAAAAATCAGCTTTAATTTGATATATACGTGATGAGTGTACGCGATGAATGTAGAAATACTTCATTGATGTGACCTGTTATGCCAAGCTGCCTACAGGTTGCGGCCACTTTTACATAGGCAGCCTTAGTGCATCACTTTCAGAAAAAAATCTGCTTTAATTTGATATAGACGTGATGAGTGTACGCGATGAGTGTAGAAATACTACATTCATGTGACCTGTTTAGGCCAGGCTGCCTAGAGGTTGCGGCCACTTTTACATAGGCAGCCTTAGTGCATCACGTTCAGGAAAAACTCAGCTTTAATTTGATATATACGTGATGAGTGTACGCAATGAGTGTAGAAATACTACATTCATATGTCCCGTTTAGGCCAGGCTGCCTATAGGTTTCGGGCACTTTTACATACGAAGACTTAGTGCATCACGTTCAGAAAAATATGTGCTTTAATTTGATATATACGTGATGAGTGTACGCTATGAGTGTAGATAAACTGCGGTGGGATCTTAGACTATTATGGGTCGATGCGGAATGAGATTCTACATACAATGCAGCAAAAAAGGTAAAATCGCCGTTTTTGGACTTACGTCGTTCTGGCTCTGAGGTACAGATTTATCACAAAGAAAATAATATTGTTCTTAATACTCGTACGTAGCATAGCCACATTTTTCGCACTGGCAATGTGTGGTAACATGGTTCACACAAGTGATCGACCAGTGTCGATGTGTGTAAAGTGTAACTATAATAATATTGCATTTTGGGATTTGTTTTCAAATAAACTAACTTGCATTGTAGCAGTGAAAATATATGTTATTTTCCAATTAATGTTTCTTGATGAAATATACATAATTTCTATTTTATTTTCAAAATTCAACCAAAAATGTAGGGGAGTGGGGCACGCCCTGAAACCCCAATAAATCCGTCTATGCATTAGCGCATTTTAGAAATATCTTCTACTGATGTCATAATGTACCCCATATATAGGATAAGTGCTCCAGTAGTCGGCCATTTAAGAGATCTTTTGTTGATCTTGGCTAATCTAGAACTTTCAGCTATCAATACAACAACAAAAACAAAGTAAAACTTTATAATGAACCTTTCTGATAGTGAATCACCTACTTGTTTCAGAAATTTAAAAGAAAATTATGTTAAAATCCAAGCTGTTGTAAACACTAGTAAATGCTCCAGTAGTCGGCCACAGAATCATCTTAGCTGAAAAATAAGCAGAATCGCAATCTTGGATGACGGGCACACCATTCAAAATGAAATGACTCATTACTAATCCAAAAAAAGTACCCAAAATTTAACTGCCACTGGTTGATGATTGAGGATAGGTGGAATGTGTGAATGCGACATATCTGATTTTTAATTAAAAATGTACTATTTATGAGGAGTTTTAAGTCATTGTGGCCGACTACTGGAGACTGGCCGACTACTGGAGCTCTTACCCTATTACTCCTTTGAAACCCGAAAATAAGCCTTAAAAATGCTGTTCAGCGTCACTTTCACGCTTTTTATACAACAAGGAATTTAGTATTGTGAATACAGGGATTCTTCAAGCCAAAACTTGTGTGTGTGAGGGGGGGGGGATTCTTAATTCACTGTGTGAATTTTATAGTCAGGGGGCTACGGGAAAAGAAACTGCATTTTGTGATAAAAGCATGAAACTTGCTAGGTTTGTAGACAATGAATAAAAAAACATTTTTAGAAGGGGAGCCAATCAGAAATCCCCCCAAACCCCTCTTAGCGGCCATTTTTGGCCCAAAACTAGAAATAGCGCTTTTTTGTAATTATTATTATTATTTTCTTCTTAAATCATTGGCTATGTCATTACATAGGCGTTTATTGTATTTTTCATCGTTTAAAGCTCCACTTAGAGACTGATTTTAAAAAGAACCACCCAAAAATGCTTTTTTTTTTTTTTTTGGCAAATCAGATATTTTTAAAGAATAAATTCGTGGAAGTGAATTCCCTCCCCCCCCCTCATAAATGCATTAATGGTTTAAGAATGTAAATATACATTAAATAAATGTTAAAAAAAGTAGGGTGCCGGTTATCCGGATCCTAATTGACCGAACTGTCCAATTATCCGGACATGATACCTCTCATTTTCATGACTAAGCGCACATCATCGAAAATGTTCCCCAAGGGTACAAAAGCATAAGATCTTGAGGAAAAAGTTAATGTCAAGATAGCATGATTCTACCAAAATAAAATTTAAAGTTTCAATTTCAGAAATTTTAAAGTTTTAGTTTTAAATTTATTTTTTCTCTAATTTTTATTATTGTTGCCGTTGTTGATTTTTTTTCTTCAAATATGGTAGTTCATTAGGTGACGAATATTTTTCAGTGTATTTATCATTGGTAACATGTGTCATTGTTCATATGTTCCCGTAAATGCTATATTTATATGGATCGAGATTAGGAAAGATGCTCATATTTTCACAAGTTACGGTTTCTCATAGTCTTATGGTTTTACATGTTCAAAAGTATTGTTTTAAATGCATTTATTTTAATTTTGTTTAAGTGTTAAAGTTTAAATGGTAAACTTTAATGGTTAAAAATTTAAATGGCATGGTTAAAGCTTTAATGGTTTAAAAGTTTAAATGGCAACCAGGGGTTATGTTTGGTAAAAACAACTCCAGGAAATGTTGTTTTTACCAAAATTATTACAACAGATATTTACTGGATAAGATTTATTTTCTGTTCGAAATTAACTCCAAAAAAAATCTATTGTGCCCTGCAGCAACTTTAAATGTATCAGTCTTGTACTGGGGTTATGAAACAATGTTCGAAATTCTGTCAAAACAGTCAAAAATTAGGCAATTATCAGACTTCGTAAATGTAGGTAGATTTAAATTTGAAGAATTATTTGCATTGGAAAAATTTAATGAAAAGAGGGATAAGTGGCATAAATCTTGTATCTTGAGGTATAACAGTACGAAAGTCAGAAGAGCTGAACGTAAGTAAACATTTTGAAGAGGCTTCAGTTCAGCAGAAGAGAAAGAAATGCACTTCATCTTTTCCAGATTTGTGTTTCTTTTTTGATAAGCCTGGTGAAAATAGACAGGAGTTACATCTAGTTCTGACGAAATCAGTTGACAGAAAATACGAAATTACGTGTTGGTAAAAGCAGACAGTACGCTCATTGCTGAGTTGGCGCAAGCTGACATAATAGCTTAAGAATGCAAGTACCACCGTACTTGCATTCGTAAAACTTTACTTGTAAAACTTTATCACTCATGAAGGACAGCAAATGATTGTTCTGAGGAAAATATTTATTCACGAATTGAATTAATTGCCCTACACCGAGTAATTTCTTACTTGCAAAATCTTAGAGTTAACAAAGGTGATAAGTATCCAATTTTCAGAATATTCGTTCTACTAAAATATTATTCTGAAGGAATAGAAAACTTATGCTACAATATAATTTATCAATCGAAAATAAATCTGCTAATGATGTTGACAATACCGGGCTTAGAGCAAAGATATTATCACACTTCGGACATGGACATATGCATGCAGAGAAATCAGGCTTTGAATATGTTTTAGTTTGTAAAGGTAAGTGAATCAATATGTGTCTCCAGTACTAGCAGTTTCAAATATGCTGTCGCAGGTGACATGATAGTGAATTCCACTAAGACACACATTTGATGAAAGTCAACTGTTAGCGTCGATTATTTTACCAGAAATGCTTCCAAAAAAGGCATATTTTTTTATTGCATAAAGTTAAGTACCTTCCTTAACAGAATAAGAATATTAAGAATTTTTTAATTTTTTTTTCATTTTCAATGCTTTTACAACATTTTTTATTTTACAATTTTGGTCACAAAACCCCGAAATGTTTGCTTTTTTCAAATACATTCTGCATGCAGTAAAGAATGGTTTACAAATTATGCAAAAATTTCTCTTACACTTACTGTGAATTTTGAGGTTTACGATTTTCCAAACAGTTCGGGCAAACCAGAAAAGGAAATCTGAAAATATCGATGAACGTACGCCGTACGGGCAAACCAGATGAGGCCAATTTCGGGTTGCACGTACACTGTACGGGAAAACCGTTTAAAGGGTTAGTATGCACATATATACAGTTCAAACAAATTAACAAAGCAAACTATCAAGCATCAAGTGGACAAGGAACAACCAATACCTGTTTATTTGGCCATGAAAGTACACGAACAGACTAGAAGAAAAAAGTCTTGTTGACATAATGCATATTTAGGAACTTTTCATTCCTTACCCAAGGCTTCTAAAGATTTCTACTGGACTTTGCAAAGCATCAGTTAAACAAATTGATTAAACTACATTTCCCTCACATTTCAGGATCTTTGTTTTTACACCGGCCACGCACGATAATTTTTATTATAACTCTAGTAGTATAACAAACAAGAACTCTTTCCATATAACAAGCATTTCAATGTTTCAGCATGTGCCACTTCAGCAGCAAGGCTCAAAAATTCCTCTTATATTTCCCGAAATACCACCTTCTAAAAAGGTCGCTCAGTTACCGCATCAGGTATATCATTATTTGTAAATCCACCATATCTTTCAGTGAAGGAACCACCACAATCTAATTTTGATGGATTAAATAAGTCAGAAATGCTTTTCATAGAAACTAAATTAACAAATAAATTCTTGAAAGAGGCGAAATGTCTTAAGCGAATTTACGTCATGCAAATGTAAAACAAACTGCTCTCAAAAACTTGTTGGTGCTTCAAAAATGGACTGTGTGCACTAATGTATAAATTCTGCAACGGAAAATGTTGTATATCTATGTAAATTACTAGCCAGTTCAAATACGTAAAATCAGCTTGTATAGTCATTACACATAATCATTATATATAATTACTTGCTCAGATTTATATTGAAATTCCGTTGTTTCTTTTGTTATAAAGGGTTACCTTTCAATAACAGCACAATATGATAAGTAGTAGAGATGTTGCTTAATTAACACAGCACTAAACTTTTTATTACAGCATTTTTTTTTCTTCTCTCATCTCTTAGAATTAGAGAACAAACTTCTAAAATCGTTTAATGAGAAAAAAACTTGAAATTTGTTTTAAAGCTTTTTCTTTAGAATTTCGCAGTTGTATAACAATATGATCGTGCCTCCCCCTCCCCCCTATTTTATAGGTGCAAGCATAACTTATAATCCTGCTGAATGTAAGTGAAATTTCCATGACATTGCGTATTTTTTTTTTTTTTTTTCAAAATGTTTGAAGTTTTTTTATTACTTTTTTCGTCTATAAAGAAAACTGGTTTTATTTTAATTAATCAAAGATAAATATTCATTCTTAAGTAACAATTCAAATGTTTTTTTTTTTTTTTTAAGTTTTGAAGAAGTACTAGCTTTGCTTATGATTTTTAATTTCTGTATTTATTTTCAGTTTCGCAATAAATTTTTATGAGTAAGTTTTAAAAAATATGCTCGGGTTTTCCAAAGTTTCGGATTTTTGGGGTTCGGATTGCTGGGATTTTAATGCAACTCAATTGTTTTTCTTTAATATAGTGCTGTCAAATACATAGTTGGACACCCTTAAACCGACCCCTGAAAGCAATTTGGAAGATTTTGATCAATTTCAGTTTTTTAGAAAAAAAAAACGAATTTTTAATGAGTACTATTAAAATTAATCGGTTTTAAGCTATTTTGATGGCTTTCTAAACTTTGTTTAACACAATTGAACTCTAATACGATGATAAAAAAGGTGTTTTTTGAAAAAGAAATAAGAAAAGCAATTTAGGAATTTTTGACCAAAAATGGCCGCCGGAGGGGTTTGGGTGGGGATTTCGGAATGGCTCCCCTTCTAAAAATGTTTATAAATACATTGTCTACATGCATACCAACTTTCATGCTTTTATCACAAAATGCAGTTTCCGGCTATATTTTGGACCATAGCCCCTCTACTATTAATTCTATGAAAGATAAAATATGAACATGCACACACATCATACATGCTAAACTTCCAATAAGATGGAGCTTTAGGTTCATTAACAAGATTTTTTTTTATTTAAAAAGAAAAAAAAATCAATTTTGCTAGTGAGGGAAGTAACAGATCGTCGTGGAGCTTTTTTCTCGAATCCAAAAGTCATTGTTTCCTGTAACAGTACACTCCTTATAGTAGTTGAGCTCAAGCGAGTTGAGCTCATGTACATCTTTTTGATTTTCAGTGAATTTTTTCACATACGATGGAATACAGGCCTTTTTGCATTAAAAAAAAGTTTTGAGGAGTGCAGATTATTGAGTGCAGACTATATTTACATACGCACTCAAACACCTATCGCAACTCGTCATTGCGAAAACCATTATTTGAATTCGAGTTATCATAATTAAAAATTGTTTTTATTTATTTATTTACTTTTTCTATACATCAAACCTTCTCTGAGGCTGCAAGATATGCAAAAACGACCATCTATTTGAAAGATACCAACACAAAAATTTTATTTGGGTGCTCATTTTTGAATTCCTCTTTATGCCGTCGCTCGGAAGTTCGTTTAACTCGATAACATTGTACCCCAAATAGTACACACAAGATTAAGGCAGACACTAAACCGAAACTTCAGAAAAAGAAAGAATGCTATGAGTTTCACGGAGACAAACTAAAAGATGTCTTCTTTTAACAAATGATGTCGCTAAGCCAGTTCTTTCCTGCGCCTTCGAAACAGATGAAAATAAAGATTTCTCCTTTTTCCCCAGATTCGAACAGGACTTTGGAAGAAGGAAAAAGAGAGAAAAAAAAAAGATGGACTCCACATTTCTCTCACATAACTGAGAGCGCTGTTTTTGTTTTCGGCGGCAAGAAGAAAGGCTCGCCACGTGACATAGGCGCGAAAGTTTAGAAGTGACAGGCGATGTTTTCTTGCCATCAGCGGAGACAGAAGAAATGACTTTTACCCATCGCTTCTTGTTTAACTGTGACTGTGACGTACTTTTTATTTTTATCCTTTTCCGTTCGTCGTACCGAAGCAAGATTTCTAGCTTTTCAGCAATAAATTATGTAATTCAATTATATATTTCATTACTCTCCGCTGTATTTAGCAGTTATTTTCGGTCTGCTCTTTTGTCTTTTCTTTTTCTTTCTTTTTTTTCAGCAATCACGAATTGCTAATTGTCCTCACGTAATTGAAGTTGACGTGTCGGGTCACTTTTTAAAGTTCTGAAGCCATATTAATTTTGTCATGAGCAGGAGAAAATTAACCAATGAAGAACGTTTACTTTCAAAAAAAGCAGGCAGGAAAAGAAAAAACAACTGAAGAAATCTGATAAATATAGTGAAGAGACAGGAAGGGAAAACGTTTGGGAATGCAAAAAATTATTTATCTATTTTTTCGTTGATAATACATTTCTTCCTGCGCTTGGGTTGAAAGAAATTCAGCGACAAATGAAACCGAAAAGTTTAATCGCACTGAAAAAAAAATTTAACGAATGCTGAATGGACAATTTATCGCCAACTTGGTATGCTCCAAGTTAGGATGAATTCCCTAAAAGTTGTTTCAAAACATGAAAAGTCCACCAAAAAGTAAATAAAGTCGTCAGAAAGCAGTGTATTTTATTCAACTTGTATTATAAATAGTTTTTAATCTTACATTTTTTGCATACTTTAAGCTTTCTTAAAATAGAACAAACTAATAAATTTTAGCAGCAAACGATAATAAATAAAACCAAGAGTTGCCACTAAATAAATTTCAACTGAAATAAAGATATAAATTGATTTAAAATAATCAATGCTGCTGACAATAAACATCAGTTGGTTCCCACGAAGCTTTTAAAATATAAAATAATGTTAATTATGATATTTAAAAAGAATAAAAAATAAGAACTGTAAGAAATTTATGAATTACTACAACTATTAGAAACATAGAATTAACACCTTTTGGTAATTTTCTTGATTGTGAAAACTTTTGATTTCTCAGAAACGCGGATTTTAGGATTTTTTTTTTTTTTTTTTTTTTTTCAATACTTTGTGGGAAAAAAATATTGAAGAAAGCTGCAATTTAAATAAACTACTGTTTAGTTAATCCGCTCAAAATCTGCAAACTGTAGTTTATTTAAATTTAAATTGCAGCTTTCTTCAAAAAAACATTGAAAAAAGCTGCAATTTAAATTTAAATAAATAAACTACTGTTTCCAGATACTTTATTTTATGCGGATTAAGTAAACACGTTGGTAATATTATTCCGAAAATCTAATAAAAGAGACAGAGGACAAATGGTCTGCTAAAAATACATGATATTCAATCTCTTTCCCGAAATAAGCATTCGAACAGCTCCTTAAAAGCAGCCGAAATCGAAATCCATCGATCCTTATTGTTCTCCCTTAATAGCTCTTTTTCCGAATCCTACCGCTAAGTACAGGTTGTGACAATAAATGAGACCGAAATGAAATGGAACGATTCGTGGTCACATGAAGGGGAGGGGGGGGGGGGCAAACGATCGAAATACTTCGGTTCGAATCATTCCATATTTAAATATGGATCGACTTGATGGGAGGTCATTGTGACCTCCAAAAAATTTTCGTGCTCCAAAATTTTTTTTTTCGGAAACTTTGCAGACAATATTGCAACTTTGGTATTCTTTTTTCTTTCTTTTGTCGTTTTTAACGATGGCCAGTGTTCCTTAGGAGAGCTTTTAAGGTTCAACATCAATTTTTATGGGGGATGAAACAAAAAGTGCCCAAATCCAGTGAATGAACACCAGATGATTAATGCAGCATTTTTTGGTCATTTTCTTTCTGTAAAAATGTATAACATCAGTGTATCTAACGAAAATTAACCAAAACAAAGTTGCACATTCTGCATGGTTTGTGTTATAGCAAGGGGGCGCAGTTTGCGCTGCTCGGAGCAGTCTATCAAATTATTGTCTTTTAATCTGTTCGGACTTGACAAAATTTTATTTATTTATTTTTCTTTTTTTTTTTTTTTTTTTCGGTCAAAATGCCGCCCTCCTAGTTGCTGCGCCCGTGGCAAGAGCCACTCCTGTCAACCCCTAGCTACGCCACAGGACATAGACTAATTTTAACGTGCAGAAAAACTTACAACTTTTCCGAAGTCAGGGGTGCAAAATCAAGAGGGCCATTCCAGGAAAAAGTCGCCATCTTGTCCCGCACGGGACTCTAATTTCATTTAAAATGACTGCTTTTGAAGGTTAATGAATGAAACTTTGTTGGTTAACCAATCACAAACAGGTGTAGGTTTTTAAGGCAGAAAACTTAGTTTCATTATATTTTAAAATTACTACTTTTTATCGAAACATATCAGCGTCACGTGTAGGACAAAATGGTGTCGTTTTCGTGGAACGGCCCAAGAACGGTTATTTAATCAAGAACGTACTATTTGCTTTTATGTATCGTAAACAAAGAATTAGTGGAAATAACGACATATTTTGAGGTACTTCAAATATTATCTTCGAAATAACAGCAAGAACATCATGAATGAGACGCAACTTTTTAAACCTTTACACTTTTTACACTGTCATCTTGAAACAGAAAAAAACATTACAATAGGGCATGCTTGGGACAAACTTTGCCGGCAGGGAGCGCGGCACGTACAACTGGGATTGTGTCCTTCCGGTAGTTCGAACCTAGTGTATTTCATTACGCGATACACTAATAAATTATAGGAATTGCTCTTTCTCAAGCGCTTTCCATTTTAAAGCTTAAAAAAGGTATGGTTGACGAAAAGGAGACTGTTTCCTCGTCAAAAGTCAAATTAAAAGGTTTAGGAGCTAAAGCAAGTGGTAATAAATCGGAATTACTAACCAGATATGCAAGGAACATAGTTTTTTGAATAAAGATCTTTCAAAATATTGTTGAAACATTTCCTACTTTCAATTTTTTTCTTTTTTGCTGTACACAGAGTTGGAAATCAACTTTTAAAAATTTCATACGCTATCTCATCGCATTGGAACAGGGTTGATAGAAATCACAATTTTTTTTTTGAATAAAAAAATCGGATTTTTTCTTTAAATCAGGTTTGTTTTATTTAAATAGATTTTTGAAGTATGTTTGATACTAACAAATTAAATTGTTCAAGTTAGATGTCTAAATCCGATTCTTCTTTTATGTATAAATTGAAAAATACATAAAACTAAAAATGTAAATAAGAGTAATTAATAAATTAGTAGAAAATGTTAAATAACAATTTACGGATTTTTCCTTGCTTTAATTATCAAAATCGCATAAAGAATGCTTCATGTTAATTTGGATATTTTACTCCTTCAACTACAGAAGTGTTCGAGAGATATGAACTAGACTGCGGGATAATCACAATAATATTATTTTTCCTGAAAACTTTAAAACTATTTCTCTATCCAGGAGCTAAATTCAGTGATTTTTAAATAAAAACAAGTTTGGCTGCTTTGTCGTTTAAAAACCTGTTGCGAAGTTTTGGTTGAACTAATAACCCATAGGTAGAAAAAAATATTAAAGAAATCAAATTATAAAATAATTTGAAAATATTATAGAATTATATTAACTGCGGAAATGAAGAATAAAAATAACATAGAACATTGAATTATTTTCTTCAAAAAATGATTTTTATTACTTTATTAATTTTTTTAAAAGAACCATTAAAAATATCCATTATTAAAATCAATTTGACACCTACAATCTACATCTTGACTTTTAAATCTGTAATGCATATCGCAAGGACTAAAAGCAGACCCCCCCTCAAATCCTTGTCCTATTAATTTACATATTTTATTTTTTAACACTGTTTTGACTTACTGAATGTAAACAGAATGTTGAAGAGGATTGTATGACAAGCTCATATTTAAATGAATACTTTAAAAGCTTAACTCCTAACAGATGAATCCCTCCTAACTCCAAATATCTTATAAAGTATAAATACAACATTAAAAAAAGCACAAATACACAGGGAAACTGCAGACACGTGTTTCGGCGTTACAAGGAATGCCTTTATCAATGCAAAAAAATTGTGAGCTTGTGCATCCATAAGCTAACAATTTTTTTTTGTTTTAATAAAGGCGTTCCTTGCAACGCCGAAACATGTGTCTACAGTTTCCCTGCGCATTTGTGCTTTTTTAACGTTGTATTTATACTTTACATTTGTGCACAAAGGTATTTATTCACAAACATCTTGGTTCATATATCCTTTGCAATTTTTCTTTCCAATTTTATTGAGATCATGATTTTTTATTTTGCTTTGGTTTTTTAGTTTCGTTTTTACAAGTGCGGATCCAGAGGGGGGGGGGTATAGGGGTCATGACCCCTCTCTTGAATTACCAAATATAGTCAACAATGCCTTTTTGGGACTTATATTTCGAAAAAAATTGCTACATTTCCCGTTTTCATACAAAAATTGCACTTTGGCCCTTCGCTTTTCGAAGTTGATCCGATCCTGAACCAGAAGCTGAGTAGAATTCAAATCACAATTATACAATATTATGTTCATTTTAAAATAGTCAGCCAAAATTTAAGTTAGATTTTAATAACAATAGTATAATGCAACGCAAGGAATTTTAAGAACAACATTCAAAAACTGAGTCTGACATTTCTTACATTTTATTTACATAATAATATGTATCTAATTTTATCAATATCACCAAAAGAAATTCACTATCTGAATTGCATAAAACAGAAATGACATACACTTACTGGTTTTCTTGGTCAAGAAGTCACTTTCCGTAAAATGCCTGCTGCAAACTTTCGCGTATTTGCTAGGAGTTTTGAAAAACGAATGGATATTATCTTTTTTTTTTCACTTGAATCCGTTGGAAATGAATGGAAACATAATTCCTTACAAGCTTTGGAGGTTGCAGAACATTGAGGGACGCAGCAATTCCAAGGCATTTTAAATTTTATATGTTCTATTACTCAGACAAAACAACGGCAGGAGCCAGCAGTGGAATAACCGGAAGTGCTTAACACCCATCGCGCAAGGAACTATGGGAATTTTAGCATGCCCTATTTCTTGAAAAACATCTTATACTTGAAAAAAAAAAAACAGTCAGTGACATTGCATATAGTTTTATATACTACATGATATCTTTTTTTGTAACTTCAAAATCGTGATCGTGAAAAATCTCACTTTTTTTGAGATATGAAGTTGTGGAAAGGAATGAGCGATGTATAATAATTCAGGAAAAATTAGATTGTAAAGCTGTTTTAAGAACAGGTTTTATCGTTTTCAATTTAAACAAAGCAGTTTGAGTGTTTATTTTCACTTGTTTATGCATTAGCTTAGCGAATAGTATTTTCCCCGATTTTGTTACTAAGTGAAAGAAGAATAGGTGACACTATGTGGTTCATAATAGAAAATGAATCTGACATTGGATCAGATAGCGAATCTAACTTTTTTTATAAATGACTCTTGTAAAATATACCACTATAAAGTTAAATTTTGACAAGAAATAAAAATGTATATACCGTGAGCTCTCACGTATACACCGCCTCATTTATGCGCTGTTTTCACTTATACGACGATTTTGAATAGTCCCAGCTCATTCCATAGCAAAATTATGATAGTGTAATTCGTTTATGCGTCGCTCTAAAGATAAATATTTCACTTATGAGTCAAATTTTCCGTAAAATGTAAAAAGCAATATTAATGTTCTATAAAAAATAAGTATTTTAAGTTATTTAATTCTTTAATCTTTCAACTTAATTGCTCATGGAAGACATTTTTTTCCGCATGAACTACAGTTCGGAGAGGGACAATTACATATTATGGATCGTTTTGTTTTCTCTTTATCATTGTAGCTACGTTACAGTAATTGCCAAACCGTAGTAATATGTCCCTTGTCTATAGTGTTACAAATCTTGTAAATAGTTGTTGTTTTTCCTGCCTTGCATCATTTTCATTAGTTTTGGTTTTATCTGACGTCATGTTGCAAAAGTATCTGAAGATATCACCTTTATCACTAGTATACCGGCCCTGTAACACTTTGTAGTTTTTACACTTGCCCTAACTTTGATAAGCATGAAGACATTTTCGCGTGGTTTTCTTTTTATCACTAGAATTTGTGAATGGATTATGTAAGTTTGTGAATGAACAGAATGCTCCGGATTTTACTAGAATATTGTGGAAATAACTTTTCGGGTATAAATAGCTGGCCTTGAACACAGTCAGTCAGTTGTTTTCAGATTTGATCTGGTGACTCGTTTTTATTCGCTTGGGCGGATGTTTGTTTTGCTTTTGTAATTGCTTAATTACTGTTCACGTTAGATACGTGGTGCTGAGTTACTGTTGAGAGAACAGTGTACTGTTTGCTACCTAATTGCTGGATGTTTAGCAATTGTTTCCTGCTCATATTGTAAATAGTGTAAATACTTGTAAATAAATTTATAGTTACTTCCTCAAGATTGGAATGCTCATTGGAAGAAAGTTGAAGGTGCTACGGACTCGTTACAATTTTGGCGCCCAACGTGGGGCATCTTCAAGGACTTTCTTGGAATTTTCTGTGAACTTGGACTTTTCTTCCTGAGGACTTTTTGACTTCAGAATTTTATGGTGATTACTCGAGCAATGGAGGAACAACTGAAAAAACTCCTTGATGCGATCAACGCTGTTAAAAGTGACATGACTGCGAATCAAGAACAATTAAAAAATGACATGGCTGCGAATCAAGAACAATTAAAAAATGACATGGCTGCGAATCAAGAACAATTAAAAAATGATCTGGCAACAAATCAAGAACAATTAAAGAGTGATTTAACCGCGAGCATAACTTCAAGTCAAGAAGAAATTAAGAGCGATCTAACGTCAATGAAAAGTTTGGTGGAAACTAAATTTACCAACATAGAAAATAAAGTGGAGGTTCTAGAAGAAAAAGTTGACAGCGTTGAGAACCGAATCACCACAGTAGAAAACCATATGGAAAAGAAAATTAAAGAACTTGAATCGAAATTATCAGCATCCTGCAACAACTCAAGTGACTGTGTAGCTGCAGCTGGAACTTCTCGTTCATCCATTAAACTGGCCACATTTGACGGGAAGACCTCGTGGAATATTTACAAGAAGCAGTTCCTCATCGTTGCAGAAGCAAACTCCTGGGACTCTTCCACGAAAGCCTGTCACCTCGCAGCCTCGCTGAGAGGGGATGCAGCCGACATACTACAGACCTTCCCAGAGGACAAGCACCGTGACTTCGAAGCCTTATCATCGGCCTTGGAGCTTCGCTTTGGCGAATCCTGCCAAAAAGAATTCAGCCAACTTCAGCTCAAATCCCGACTCCAGAGGGCTGGAGAGACTTTGCAAGTTTTTGCAGCAGACGTTGAGAGGCTTTCCCATCTCGCCTTCTCGGACTGTCCTTCGGGTGTTCGCGATAGTCTGGCCCTGAACTACTTCATAGATGGAGTGCGAAGTCCAGAAATTCAGACGGCTCTCCGGATGGCGGACATTAAAGATCTTAAATCCGGTTTGGTCTACGCAATGAAGTTCGAGGCTGCACAGCAAACATCCCGCAAGGATCGCCATTCAATCAGGGGCGTGGAAGTGAGCGCCCAGGATTCGAACTCAACTCGCTTCTCGGAAATTGAGCGACAAATCAAGGAGATCTCGGGGACCCTGAAGAAGATTACGGCTCGCAAGGACCAAAGTAGACAACCGCTGAAGTGCTGGAAATGTGGCGGTGAGGGCCACGTACGAAGGAACTGCGAAGCCCGCCAAGAAACAGGAGGGAAGAGCACCTCTCCCTCTCCAGCTCAGGAAAACTAAGCAATGGCAATCTCGCGGGGCGGAGGTCGCCAAATTGGAATGAGCCCCATCCCAAAGTTTTCCAGATTTCCTCAAGAAGTGGCGGCTGCAACGGACTCTTCATTTACGCATATGTGAATGGGTTTCCCTGCGAAATGATTGTGGACACAGGAGCCAACGTTACCATCATTAGGACTGATGTGGCTCGTCAATTTGGACTCAAGATCTTATGGACGCCGCCCTGCGTTACTCTCCAAACTGTGACAGGTGACAAAATCGAGATTGAAGGAAAAGTGAACTTAGAAATAATGTTCGGGAGCGCCACTTACCATCACACGGCATTCGTCGCTGACATTACAGATCCCTTCATTCTCGGACTGGACTTTTTGAGAAAATTTGATTTTTCTATCGACTTTAAAAATAATGAGCTGCACTCGATGAGGGAAGACATAGCAATTTTCAACACCGAAAATAACTTAAAATCCGCTCATCAAATAATAGCCCAAACAGATTTATTGATTCCCTCTAGATCAGAAGTACTAATACCTGGCTCCATCAAGGAAAACAACAGCTTTAAATTCGGCCTCATTGAATATCCTAACCAAAATAATAGCCCAAAAGGAGTACTAGTGGCATCTACGCTTGTGGACCTTTCAAGGAATGCAGTTCCCGTGAGAGTCGCCAACGTAAGTGAAAGGCCGAGGAATATTAAGAAAGGAGAAGTGTTGGCAACTTGTACTCCCGTAAACTGCATCATCAGAAGAATTGATTCCTCCGAGACTGTGTCTTCTGAGTACTTGACTTCGAAATTAATTGGGAGTGCACCATTATCGAAGGATCAAAGATACGCTGCGGAAAAATTGGTGGACGACTTCAAGCAGGTGTTTTCATCTACACCCGAAGATGTTGGTCGCACGAGTTTAGCGCAGCATAGGATCGACACTGGAGATCATCCCCCTATCAAGCAGCATCCAAGACGACTACCGTTCGCCAAGAAAGAAGAGGTTGAGATCCTCGTAAAAGAGATGCAGGAGAATGACGCCATCGAACCCTCATCCAGTCCTTGGGCATCCCCTATCGTCTTTGTCCGAAAGAAAGACGGCTCCACCAGATTTTGTGTTGACTACCGACGCCTGAATGACATTACCAAGAAGGACAGTTACCCTCTTCCACGGATCGATGACACTCTGGACACCCTTTCCGGACACAAGTGGTTTTTGACCCTGGATTTAAAGAGCGGCTACTGGCAGGTAGAGATACACCCCGAAGACCGAGAGAAGACGGCGTTTACAACCGGACAAGGCTTGTGGCAGTTTAAAGTGATGCCCTTCGGCCTCTGCAATGCACCAGCCACGTTCGAGCGTCTTATGGAATCAGTATTACGAGGACTCTCTTATGAATCCTGTCTTGTCTACTTGGACGACATCATCATCATAGGACGCAGTTTTGAGGAACATTTGGCTAATCTTAGGAAGGTGCTGCAAAAGCTTAAGGAAGCCAACCTGAAGTTAAGCCCGTCCAAATGTAATTTGTTCCGCCGTGAGGTGAACTACCTGGGTCACATTATCTCTTCTGAGGGTGTACGAACAGATCCAGATAAGGTATCTGCAGTCAAGAATTGGAGCCGCCCCGAAAATGTCCATCAGCTGCGAAGTTTCCTGGGGCTCTGCACGTACTACAGGAAGTTTGTGAAGGGTTTTTCCAACATTGCGCGACCTTTGCATAAGCTGACGGAGAGCAAACAAAAATTTGAATGGTCCAAAGAATGCGAGGATGCATTTCTACAGCTGAAGGAGGCTTTAACATCAACGCCTATTCCCTCTTATCCTCAACCTGAAAAATCCTTCATACTTGATACTGGTGCGAGTCACGAGAGCGTTGGAGCTGTTTTATCTCAAGAAATAGACGGTAACGAACATGTCATCGCCTACTGGAGCAAATGCTTATCCAAGTCGGAGCGAAATTATTGTGTCACGAGAAAGGAATTGCTCGCCATAGTTAAAGCTGTAGAACATTTCCATCATTACCTCTACGGCCGTAAATTCCTGCTCCGGACAGATCATGCCTCTTTAACTTGGTTTTTGAATTTCAAGAATCCAGAGGGCCAGGTAGCCAGGTGGATACTGCGGCTCCAGGAATATGACATCGAGATTAAGCACCGAAAAGGTTTGTCACACGGTAATGCTGACGCATTATCAAGAAGACCTTGTTCCGAGAGCTGCCATTATTGCTCCCGAATTGAGAAACAGTACGGGACGACAATCCCTACTGCCTGTCAAGTTACTGCTACTTCATCATCTTCAGATCCTGATCCATGGAGTGACGACCAAGTTAGAAAAGATCAGCTTGAAGACCCAGACCTAAAGCCTATCATAGAGTTAATGGAAAAGGACAGTCGGCGACCTAGTTGGCAGGACGTTTCTATCTACAGTCCTGCAACGAAAAGATACTGAGCTCTATGGAAATCTCTCCAGTTGCGAAATGGCGTCCTGTATCGGAAATGGGAATCTGACGATGGTAAAGCATTCAAATGGCAGTTACTCCTTCACAGATCAAGAATTCCAGATGTTCTAAAGGAATTGCACAGTAATCCGACTGGAGGACACTTTGGTATCCTGAAAACCCTCCACAAGGTTCGAGAGCGCTTCTTCTGGAGCAAGGCGAAGGATGACGTGGAGAAGTGGTGTCATTCTTGTGACGCCTGTGCTGCCCGTAAAGGACCGAAGAGAAGAAGCCGCGGGAAGCTACATCTTTACAAAGTAGGAGCTCCTTTCGAACGAATTGGGATCGACATTCTTGGTCCTCTACCGAAAACTACTGATGGGAACAAATACATTCTCGTTTCCATTGACTATTTTACCAAGTGGCCCGAAGCATATTCCATTCCGGATCAAGAAGCTACCACTGTAGCAGAGACTCTAGTCCAGAATTGGATCTCGAGATATGGGACACCCTTGCAGATCCATTCCGATCAGGGGAGAAACTTCATCTCTGCTGTGTTTAAGGGCCTATGTAAAATCCTCAAAATTGAGAAAACTCGAACGACACCACTACACCCACAATCGGACGGCATGGTGGAGAGATTCAACAGGACAATCCTTAATAATCTCTCGCTTATGGTCTCCAAAAATCAACAGGATTGGGACAAGAAACTTCCTCTGTTCCTGCTGGCCTACCGCAGTGCTGTCCACGAGACCACCGGATATTCCCCATCACAGATGCTCTTCGGCCGAGAGCTTCGGCTGCCTTGTGATCTCGTCTTCGGTCTCCCTCCAGATGCGCCTTCATCGCCTGAGGAGTACGTCCAGGATCTCCAGGCCCGGTTGGAGGACGTTCATCACTTCGCACGGGAGCGAATCAACATCGCGACGGAGAAAATGAAGACCCGATACGACACAAGGTCCACTGGCCATGACTTTCAAGAAGGTGACAAGGTGTGACTATGGAATCCCATCCGACGTAAAGGTCTGTCACCCAAATTGCAGTCGCATTGGGATGGACCCTACACAGTCCTTCACCGGCTGAACGACGTCGTAGTGAGGATCCAGAAGTCATCACATTCAAAACCCAGAGTTGAACATTATGATCGGCTAGTCCCATACTATGGCCATAGTTCGTAAAATAAATCTAAAGCTACCATGGTAATTTGTTTGTAAATTTTGTAAATAACTTTTGCCTTTAATTGTCTGTAATATTACTTCATCAATGTTATTATTTCTTTCATGTTCTCATTGTTATTGTTTATCATGTTTATGATTGGTCATCATGTAATGTGTGCACCTGTAAATTTTCAGTTGCTTCCTTTCGGGGGATTGTACTGCCCGGGACGTGCAGTCCTTGGGAAGGGGGCAATGTTACAAATCTTGTAAATAGTTGTTGTTTTTCCTGCCTTGCATCATTTTCATTAGTTTTGGTTTTATCTGACGTCATGTTGCAAAAGTATCTGAAGATATCACCTTTATCACTAGTATACCGGCCCTGTAACACTTTGTAGTTTTTACACTTGCCCTAACTTTGATAAGCATGAAGACATTTTCACGTGGTTTTCTTTTTATCACTAGAATTTGTGAATGGATTATGTAAGTTTGTGAATGAACAGAATGCTCCGGATTTTACTAGAATATTGTGGAAATAACTTTTCGGGTATAAATAGCTGGCCTTGAACACAGTCAGTCAGTTGTTTTCAGATTTGATCTGGTGACTCGTTTTTATTCGCTTGGGCGGATGTTTGTTTTGCTTTTATAATTGCTTAATTACTGTTCACGTTAGATGCGTGGTGCTGAGTTACTGTTGAGAGAACAGTGTACTGTTTGCTACCTAATTGCTGGATGTTTAGCAATTGTTTCCTGCTCATATTGTAAATAGTGTAAATACTTGTAAATAAATTTATAGTTACTTCCTCAAGATTGGAATGCTCATTTGAAGAAAGTTGAAGGTGCTACGGACTCGTTACAATAGAAACATTCTTATTCATTCTCTCATTAGAACTTATGTTGCGTTTTAGTTCTTTAAATAAGCTTGTTCACTTATGCGTCTCTCTCACTTATGCGCCTTTTTCTGTTGATTTCTTGGGCCGGCGCATAAGTGAGAGTTCACTGTATTCGAAAGAATAAATGTTTTCCGTCTTCCATTATCCACTGTAAAAATTTCTTTCTAGTCATGTATCTATCTTAGAAAAAAAGCCAACTTTAAGTGAAAACGACTTATTCCGCCATAATTAAAAATTATCAGAAGTTAATGAACTTTTAATATATAAAACAAACTTAATTACTGATTTGAATTTGTATAATCTATTAGAATACAAAATGTTTTTTCAAAAAATACAATTAGTTTTGGTCACAATATGGCAGGAAAATTAAAGTTAACCGCGGCAAAGTGGTTAAACCCACTTTGCGGCGGGAAAGCAATCTGCAAATTTTTCATTTTTCTTCTTTTCCTCTTTTTTTTTGGATTTTCGTTATTTATTGCACTTTAGCTTTATTGTACAAGCTTGCTTATTTGGACACCGCTGAAAATTAAATAGGTAAAAAAATCCCAATTCCAACATTTCCATATCTTTACTATGAAATCCGAAACACGTTTCTTCAAATGAGTCATTTAGAACCAAAACCAGTTATATCTATTTCTCAAAATCTGTAGTTTCGAAGGCGGAACTACGGATTTAAAGGGTTTTGACTTAAAACCCTTACTTTCTATTCACTTTTTGTTGAGATCTGGTGGTTTTTGATCTATTGCCTTTAAGATATTGGTAAAGCAGCTTTTAAAATTTTGTTTTCAATATTTTTTTTTCACGAAGAGTACACTTATGGGTTTAGATCCTAAACGACACAAATATCGCAAAAGGGGCTGTCCACAAATGAGGTCAGGTTTTTTTCAACATTTTTGATCCGCTACCTCCCCCCCCCCCCATTTGTCATAACTGTCACACCTTCCCTCCCCCTCCTCCCCGCTAGTCACATGTCTGGCTATTCTTCTCCAACAAATTCTCATTTGAAAAATGCATGATGTCACTTCCTGCTACCCCTCCCTCCCATTGTCATCAACTGTCACAATTTAGTGAGCCACCCTCCTCCCCCCCTAAAAGTGCAATATCAATCATTGGCTGCTCCAAAACTGATTTCTATAGATACTGCAATTTACGTACCAACGGCAACATTTAGCTGAAAATGGAACATTCTATGTAGGGGAAGCAAGTAATACAAGGTCGGAAAGTATAATACGGAATAACACTGCATACACGTGTTTCGGTGTTACAAGGAACACCTTTTTCAATGCGAAAATTGTGGGTTTATGGATGCCAAGACATCCGACAAAAGACTTGCATTGAAAAAGGCATTCCTTCTATCGCCTAATATATGTGTGCAGCCTGCGCATTTGTGCTTTCTCAACGTTGTATTATTTACTTTTATTTTTAAGCACTAAGCAACAGTTGACATCGGTGAATTGAATCAGTGGTTAATTGAATAATCCGTTTTGATGAATCAAAATCAAGTTGTCAAAAACAGAACAATGAAGAGTTTTATTGCAGTATCATCTTTATTGAGTTTCCCGCTTTACTGAATCAAAACTGCTAAGAACAAACGTGATTCATATAAGCGGCGCTGTATTTATTTATTTCATTCTATTGTGTGCTTTTCTGTAATCGAAAGCAAAGCTAAACAATATGATCGTAGCGAATCAACGAAATGGAAAAGACAGCGGCACGTTCTTCTCCACATCCCACTAAACCAGAAAACAATGTTTCATTTCGATTTCTTCCCAAGTCTGGAGAGCCGAGAGACCGTTAATTACTTCTACCGTTAATTACTTACTTACCCTACCCGGATTCCGCGACGTGCCCGTGTTTGCTCATTCAGGACTGAGAAGTGCCTATCGGAATAAAAATGCCCCTCTAGCTTGATTTCTCTAAGCGCAAAAACAAACCCTGGCATTTTTTTTTCTTTCATATGTGTAAGAATTTCTATGTCCACTATTAAAAACAACCTACTAAAAATAATAGCTATGTTAGTGGATATCCTACGGCAAAAGTAAGAATGCTGCGTAAACCTAGCTTAAATCGACTAGAATTGGATGGCATTATGCAAAAAGGAGTTAAATCACAAAACATTAAAAAAATGGGTTATCCAACTCTGATGGTAAAATATGTTGCTTTTTACATTAAGCAAAAATCATTTAAGCCCTAACAGCGTTTCATGGTAACATATCATTGGTATATTAATATAGAGCTCATGATTTTTGCCAGAGTTTGTTGACTTTAAAGCCCATTATCTCAAAATCAGGTTTTTGTGGGTTAACTCCTTTTTGCGTAATGCCATCCAATTGGTTAGACCCATTTTTATCCGGTTCAAGGGATAAGCATTAGGAACACTACAGGCTTTAGCAGTAAAGCATGACCAATCCCCTCTTTAACCGGCTGAAACTATGTTCAATCGGTTAAAAAATGATGGGTAAACCTTACTGTAATCGGTTACAGCGGACTGTTACTGACTAGTAATGATCGGATATGGTTTTAGCTGGTTAAAGGAGAAAGCATTAGGAATTCTTCGGGCTTCCATCAGAAGTTACAATAAATAGTATTTGCTGCCCCGTGATGTTCATGGTAACAGGATTTGACTGTATGCTGAAAAAAAAAAATGTGACGCCAATTATGAATAACCCTTTCCGATTCCTTCAAAACTTCTTTTCATCGTATTATTCAAAAAATGAATTTAGCCAATAGAGAGACCAGAAATATGGCCCCCAGAAAAAAAAAAAAGAAAGACACTTCAAACGGAAAGTAGAAGAACCAAGAAAGTACCGTAGGAGATGTTAAAATAATTAAGTTGTTTTTCCCGCGAGCCTAACGAGACGCTAAGTCTTCTTGATTTAGGAGTCGTCTTATTTATTCCGTGGAGAAGGTGACACAATCTCAGAAGTGTCTGCGTAACAAATCGCCTGTCACTTCTTGCACTCTACCGCAGACGACGTTGTAGCTCCCAAGAAGTGAAGGGGGAAAGAACTATTTTACTTCCTGGTGGAATAAAAAGGCGAGAAGTTAAAATTTTCCAACTCCAACGACTCGATCAAAATATCGCTGTCAAGAACAAAAGTGACAACTCAAAAATCAGCTTTCTGGAGAAAAACCGAGTTTTAATCAATACTACTTTGAACTAATTCATTCTCAAAAATGCAACAACGTTAGTATCATCCTATTATTTTTTCCCGTCTCAAAAAATACCCAAAGTGCCTAAAGAAGTTTTCACTTCAGAAGCATACATACGATATAAATTGATAACTGCCTCCTTTTTGAAGTCGGGTAAAAAGATCGTTTCCTCCGGAGTTTAGTAATTTTTAAGCTGAATTTAATGGCATGGGTGATTAACAAAAAAAAAAACCTTTAAAACAAGGAAATTGTCTTATCTGCTTCTTACATTATTGAGTGAGTGAGTGCACCTACCGACTGCCGCAGAGTGACTGCCAGGGTCTATTCGTAAGCCGGCAGTCGGAGTCGGTGTCCAAATTTAATTAAGACACTAAAACATTACATACAATAAAAATAGTACAAGACAAATAACAGGGTACAATACAAAAACAGCAAAACAAAGGACTTACAAAAACACAGAGATATGAAAAGATGACAATACGAAACAAAGATAATAATAAAAAATAAATAAATAAAAAATAAAGGCAAATTCACTAAGTGAATGGAAAGGTGTGTGCAAAAATATTATGGGCTAAGATCACGTGTTGGACGGAAGATTGTATAAAAGGGGCAGGTGAGAGAAATTTAATCAGGTTACAGTGGACTGTTACTGACTACTGTTACTGACTGACTGTTACTGAATTTCTTAATCAGAAGATGTCAAGCATAACAAAAGAAAAAGTGATTAAGGGTGAATTTTAGTTTGGGCCGGGGAAGAGCAGGGTCCTGTTGGCTTCAAGAAAGTTTAATAGATTGAACATGCATCTGTGAGCTTTAAGGTCGATATGGGAGAGGACTTTCCAGTTGTCTCTCATGTTTTGATTACTATAGGGGAAGTGGTGGGCTCTGGTGTGTGGGTAAGAAAGTACGTAGTGTTTTAAATCTCCAAAATCACCACAGATGCAGTTTTAAGAAGGGAGTAACTTATGTCTAAAAAAGAAATCTTGGGAGAGGCCATGATTACTTACATTATTGAGTAAAGCTTGAGACTAAAAAAGTTTGATAGTTGCCAGTGGCCAGTTCACCCAAAAAAGTGAGTGGCTCTTTGGCGTTGTTGGTGGCCACTTTGAACCAAGTTTCAAAATTGTAACCCTACTTCACTTCATTCTGTATTTAGTAACATTACACTAAGTACTTGCATATATCTAAACTAAATTTCTAAATATAAAAGAAAAATGTTTAAAAAAATTATTTATTTCAAAACCCCAATAATAAGACATGATGCAAATAAAACAAAAACTAAACGCACTTGCATACTTGAGCAGTTTGTATTTTTGTTCAGAAAAAAAGTAGGTCACCAGTTTAGTGACCAACATAACATCTTGTAGTTGCCAAAAAATAATATTTAGTCGCCACTGGCGAGTGGCGCCCGTTAGTATCGACTTTTATTATTGAGTAAAATGAAATAACGTGTATACAAGTACAAATAAAAACAGTTAAAAACTCAGCAAACAGCTGTTTCTAGGCTATCAAATACAAGCCTCCTCATGAGTGCATAAAAGAGAAGAATGGTTACCAAGACCAAGTCAAGTAAATAAGAAAACAAAGACGAGAAGCAGTAAATAAAATCCAAGTGGCAGAGCCAGAAACGTCACGTCATCAAAACAACAAGAAGATCAGACAAAAAGGTCACTGATAAAATAGGTTTTTGTAGGAAAGATCCGTACCTCATAACCAAAAACTAACGTAAGTCCATTTTCGTTACTCTTCAGGAGAGCGCAAAAACATTGGTCTGATGCATACAAAGATAGGACTAACGCTCTTTTAATGCTGCTAAATAACTGTGAAGGAATTTCTTTAACAGAATAATGTTCTCTTAGGTCGATGATGCAAAAAAAAAATTCTACATACGATGCAGTAATAAAGTGAAAATCTTCATTTTTGGACTTATTTTTGGACTTATGTTTGGCTCTGAGGTTCAGAGATTTCCAAAAGCTAGAGAAAGAGTACGTGCTAGACAAATCATTAACTCTGTACCTCAGAACCAGACTAACGTAAGTCCATTTTCGTCATTTTTCGGTAAAGGGGAAAAACGATTGTCGAATACATCGTTTTTCCCCTCTACTGAAAAATGACGAAAATGGACTTACGTTAGTCTGGTTCTGAGGTACAGAACTACTAAAGCAGAATTTTTCGAGATGTAGTAAGATTACCAAGAGTCGAGTTCTGGTCATGGATGTTTTTCCACTTACGAATAAGTTTCTGAGATATTTGAAGAAACGTGCATTGGGAGGGGAGGGGGGGGGGGAATCCATAATAGCAAAAGAGAAACGTTGGAATATAACGTTATTTTTGCTTGCTTTTTTTAATTACGTAATACAAATAAGCAAGCTTGCACAACAAAGTTAAAGTACAGTAGGAGACAAAAGTTTGAAAAAAATTAAAATTGGAAAATTTGCAATTACTGCCCTTTACCTTCCCACGTGAGATTACTAAAGTTAGAAATATCTGGTGTGTTACCAGATATTTAGATGAATACGATTTATTTAGATGAATACGATTGCCAAGGTTGAATAAAGCTAGATCCGCTTTATTCAATATTTTCAACAAACTGACACGTTGCCAACTTTTCTTGAATAAGGAATTTCCTTTTCTCAAAGAAGTTTTAAATTCTCATTATATTTGACACGGGATCTATTGAAATAAATCCTCATACACGCTCCTGACAGTATCTCAAAAAGTCAAATCGTGAATGACGATTTTAATGCTTCTTTTAAGCTTTTTTTTTTCTCTCTTTTCTTTGTATTTTTTTCTTCCAGTCGTTTCTAAACCAGGAGCCTTCTTATTTATTTGAAGAAGCGGATGACACGAGCTATGATTGTCGCACCTTCCCTTTCGAACAAATCACGCTTTGCGTTGACACTGTTTGCCACAGAACGCGATAAGCCGAATCAGAGAAATAAGGGTGCAAACAGAAAAACTTTCTCCCCTGGAAAGAGATTGCAAATAGAACAAAAAAGTTCCAATTAAGAGAGAACGGGAAAAGGAGCAATGGATCTTTTTCAGAAGCGCATCCGCATCTTTTGGAAGGGAATTAAAGTATAACTTTGACACAAAAAAGATCTTTTATTCCTTCTCTTATAAGAGTTTAGCTTTTGGGTGCTTTCTTTAATGGAAAAAAGATGTTTCAAAAAATATAAAAACGTACAGGGAGGTCTTGTTTTTATTTCAAAAAAATCACGGTTGCTCATTATCCTCACTTGGCGAAATTCATGTTCCTTTGATTTTTCCAGATACCATGCCGATGAGAATAATTCTAGCTCATTGTTTTTGTTATGCATTTAGAGAGACTAATTTCTGTAGTCATAGTTACAAATTGTCTGCGGTCGACGTTCAAGCAAATTTTCTAATTTTAAACTTTTTATGTGTGTGTGTGTAAAAACTGTTTTTTCAGGAAACATACACACACACGCAAACACTGGCACACACTTGCATACAAACACACACAAGTATACTGATAGATAGACACACACACACACGACGTGATTTCTAATGAAATCACGTTTCATTGACGCAAGAGTGAAGCTTTTGCAAGAGCCAAAATTTTTTACCTACCTGCCAAAAAGCAAGCTAGAAGGACCAAACTTACTAACATTGGTAGAGAGTCTAATCTTCTACTAAAATCTCAATGCAAGAGAAAAAAAACTTTCGAAATCTTGAAACTGCTGTTACTGTATGTAGTTACATTTCAAGGTCTGTGTCACCAAAGACTCGCCAAATGTCGTTAGGTAGAAATTTCAACTCTTCCTTTTTTTGGATTCCTTATTCATTATGACTGAAGATGTTTGCCCATCGGAAACCCTTTGGTCATTTTAATTGAACACACAAAGATTTAAAGCGCCATTTTTTTTCCTTTGCTTCCATCAGACACAAAATCGATGGGAAGTGGATGAGTAAAGTGGTCGTTTTTTTAATCACACAAAAAAGTGATTTATTTTGCACTTCGGAGGAAATTAAACTTAAGTGGCGTGATTGATTTTTGCTTCCGAAATTCCACTTAAACCCCTTCCTAACTCCTTGGCTCGTTATCTTTCGTTGCGAACTAATGTTACAAGGTACATTTTATCTTTTTAGAGCGAAGACGGTTAATGGGATGCTGGAATTTGAAGCCCTGGGATTTTTTCTTCCAAAAAGACAAAGTAAAGAATTTCAAATATTTTATTAATGGAATGCACTTAAAATGTTAAAAACTTGATACATAATTTGATCGATTGGAAATAGAATTATTTTCATCAAAGAGTTCGGAAAAGGGCACATATTGGATGCTCTTCATATCGAGGAGGATGGGTTGTTTGCTGTTCTCGCTTGAATTTTAAAGAGACTTAAAGGAAGTTTTTCGATAAATTGTTTAAGTGTTTAATTGGGAAATTACTGCTAAAACGGAGAGAAGTGAAGGAATGTGTGTGGGGGGGAGGGGGGGGGGCTTTTTTTTTTGTTTTGAATTGCAAACTTCTTTAGGCACGTTGGGCAATTTTTTTAAATAAAAAAAAATTGAACTGGTGACACCGTTACCGTTACGGACACCTCGAAGTGAAAACTTCTTTAGGTGCGCTGGGTATTTTTGAAATTGGAAAAAGCAATTGAACTGACTACTGTTACCGTTACCGTTTCTAAAACCTCTAAAAACAAAATGTGTTCATATATTGTGTATGTGTTTTACATGTATATAGATGTTAGCATTTTGTGAGATGGGGAAAAACCACTGACGATTCAAAAAATACACATGTAATTGTTGAAGTTTTCACTTCTGTTAGCACTCTTAGAGTACACACTGTTTCTTTTTTCTTTTATTTACTTATTTATTTATATATGCATTTTTTTAATTTTTTCTTCCGTTAGTGTGTGGAAGTTCGTACTGAAATTTTCGATTGCAACTCCCAACGCGACGTTTTAGTGTTCTATTTTTGTTTCTTATCTTTTTTACAGCGAACAAAAAGAATGAAAGAAACAATTAAAAAGCGACTTCATTTTTATTTTCGTAATAACTTCCTGTCGACGTCGTTTCCAACTTGGTGACAAAAGTCATTTAACCGAACCCGCACGTACGAACTTCCACCGCAAAAACGGTCGAAGTCTCTCGTTTCATCTTTTTTTTTTTTTTTTTTTGGAACTTTCCAAAGTAGGTGTTAACCTCCATGTATGCTCACCAGTGGGTGTGCTATCCACCACTCAGCAGGACCTTTCCGAACGTAGCCATAAAGAACTGTCAACAAACAGCCTCCCATAAATGTTTCCAAGCACTCGAAAAATAGCCTCCTTCGAATCCTGCCCTGTCAGGAATTTCGAAAACAGTGGGCAGCGTGGGTTCTACACACATCTGGATCAGAGGCATTAAAAGGAAAAATGTGACAGGGGATTTTCTGTTCTTGAAGTCATAACTGCAGCAGGTTCCTTCTTGTTTGAAGATTTTCGGGAAGACATGTGACATGCACATGCGCATGAACAAGGCTCATATTTTTGTTTGATGATAGCTTCCTAGAACGGTGTGTGCAAAGCTCATGTCAATGGAATACAAGTTCAGAAATACGAATAGAAAATGTTTCAGTTTATTTCTTACCAGGAAACGATTCGATAGTGTATAAATGATGAAAACAAAATCTTACTAAGTAGCAGTAAAAGTAACAGTGCAAAGCACGTTTCTAGATATTATTCGCCGTTGAGTTCTCGAAAAATAATTGAGGTCGTCATACAAAAACCTGAAATAAAAACTTAAAAAAAGCTTTCAAAAATGAAATAATTCACCAACTATTTATGAATTTAAAAAAAAAACCTAAATTCATTTCTGACAAAGTAAAAGTTTCCGCAATCAAAAATTTCCTTTTCATATGTTTTATTCGTCTTGAATATTATTAAAAACTTCATTGGAATCAACTCATACTTATCGTCTGCTGCACTGATTGTTTAAAATTAATATATATTTTTATTTCAGCTGTAATTTCTTTAGTGGCAACAGTTAGTTTTGTTTTTTATAATTTGTTGTTAAAGTTTATTAGTTTATTCTACTCTAAGAATAGATTAACGTGCGCAAACAAGATAGATATAAAATATGTTCAGTGCAACTTGTACAAAATCTATTTCTTCTTGACAAATTAATTTACTTTTTAGTTTAAAAAAAAAGTTTAAAGCAACTCTTGGAGAATCATCATAACTTGGAGCATACCTAACAATTCCATCCGGCATTAAAAACGAATTTTTTGCAGCGGGATTTCACTTTTGTGGTTTCATTTGTTGCCAAATTTTATACAGGCAAAGTACGAGAAGAAATGTATTATCAATGGGAAAAAAAAGAGAGAAACAACTTCAGTTACGTGAAAACAATAAAAACAATAAGCAACTCTTGATTGCTATTGAAAAAAAAAGGAACATGTTTCTCCTAAGAAATCTTTCCAAAGTGAAAAGTAAGATCCAACGCATCCTTCCTCCAACACATTCCTCATCCTCATCCAAGTAGAAAAGCGCCATCTGGATAGTAAAAGAGCATTTTCCAGAGGAACTGTCAGGAGAAGTTTATTTCCCAGCAAACTTTCGGAACAAATGCGACCGACAGATGGCGCCTGCGATTTGTTCCAGCCAGTGATAATTAACGGGAGCAGCCTATATATTTCACGGTTGCTTTTAATGGCTCATTTAGATAGTAATGTAATTGCCTTCGAAGAGAGTCATTACCCCTTCAACCTGAAGAGGAAAAAAACTTTTTTGCCAGTGATGGATGAAATAATTTTCCCTTGAGAAGGTTTTTCTTTCCTTTTTCTCCGGATCGTAGTTTACCGGAACCAGGTTCCCACAAACGAATTAAAGTAAAGTAGAGCCCCATTAATTCGGACCAACAGGGATTCCAGGTCGTCCGAATCGATGAAAATAAGGATTGAATAAAATACCTACACTGTAAAAAATGAACTGCTGTTTTTACAGTATAATACTGGCAGCCGAGGCTCCAATTTAAAACTGTAAAATGCACAGTAATAAACTGTAAAACTAGCAAATTTTAGTTTCTTACTGTAAACTTTGAAATTATACAGTTTATCGTCGTGAAACTTAGCTATATGATACAGTAAAGATAATTGTATAATACAGCAGCCGAGGCTCCAATTTAAAACTGTAAAATGCACAGTATAGCAAATTTTAGTTTCTTACTGTAAACTTAGAAATTATGCAGTTTATTGTCGTGAAACTTAGCTGTATTATACTGTAAAATACTGGCAGCACAGGTTACAGTTTAAAACTGTAAAATGCACGGTAGTAAACTGTTAGCAATTTTACAGTTTATTATTGAGCAATATTATAGTTCAGTACTGTAAAATGAGCAATTACAGTAAAATTAGCAGTTTTTGCAGTTTATTACTATAAAATTAGCTGTATTATACTGTAAAAAAAACATTCATTTTTTACAGTGTAGACATTTCGCCAAGGTGCATCAACCAACCACTGTACGCAGCAAAAATCGCATTTTTAATTCAAAAGAATAAAATATAAAACCGGCAGGGAAAACAACTTTTACAAAACCGGATTATTAGGTGGTTCAGGCGTCCGAGGCAGTGCCGACGAGAGACCATGTCAGCCTAGCCTAGTCGGAAACTATACACCCGGCCCGAAGAAGGCTCCGGTATTCTTAGGCCAGGGCAACAAAACTAACAATTGTGTCACATAAACTCTCGGCGGCCCTAGTCAATGAAAAGACAAATTAAACAAAATAACTTATAAATTGAGTCAAGATATAAAGAAACGACCTAAAGCAATAAAAATTGTGTTTTGAATTTGAGAGAATAAATGTAAAACTGCATAACAGAAAATAACAAAAATACACAAAGTACGGGCATACGAAAATGCATTATTGAGCTACCTGGCCTTTTATTTATACAGTAGGTACATCTATATGGCTTTCCGAATTAAGCGAAGTCTGGTTTATAAGTTTCCAGATCATTCATTACTTCAAAAAAATTTTTGTATTTTTTTTTTTTCTGCTTAAAATGACGTTTGAATCTCGTTCCGATCTTATTTAAAACGAAAGGTATAATAATTTTTGTTGCTTGTTGTTTTGAAAATCTAGCCATTAGACAGCTGTTGTCATGACTTTTAAAACTTTAAGCTATTATTAATATTTCTTATAATGCCCAATAAAAATTGAAGCTTGCATACCTGTTTAGATATTTGGAAAAAATTGAAAATTGACTAAGAATGTTTTAATTTAAACGACTCCTTTTTAGCCTACTTTCCCATTAAAAATAAAAGAAAGACGAAAAAAGTATTAAAAGTAGCTTAATGCATCTAAAAAAATATCGCCAAGTCCAAAAAATATCGCCAAGTTAAAAAATATCGCCAAGTCAAAAAAAAATGTCGCCAAGTGAAAAAATAAAAAGGTAAAATGAATATCGAAAAATTAAAAATTTGAAAGTAGGGTATTGAGATGGGGAATTTGTGTGTCGGTCGGTCGGTCGGTCTGACCCCCCCTAATAACTTTTGAATGAACATTCCGATTTGGACAAACTTTTCTTTGTTGGAAAGATCTCGGCGAGTACAGCTCATTCCCATATTTGATTTTTCGATTTGAACAATTTTTGGTTCAACTTTGAACCGTTCAAATAACCTGTCCCGCGATGCTAACTTTTGAGTGAACAATCCGATTTGAACAAACTTTTTTTTGTTCGAAAGATCTTTTCAAATATACTCCATTCCCGTATCTACATTTTCGATTTGAACAATTTTTCGTTCAACATTGAACCGTTCAAACAAGCTGTCACCCCTAATAACTTTCGAATGAACAGTCCGATTTAAACAAACTTTTTTTTGTTCGAAGCATCTCGGCAAGGATACTTTATAACCGTATTTAAATTTTCAATTTGAACATTTTTGGTTCAACATTGAACCGTTCAAGCAATTTTTCCCCACCTAATAACTTTTGAGTGAACCGTCCGAATGGAATAAACTTTTTTTTGTTCAACTTCATCATTGGAAAGCTTCATTGTTGGAAAGATCTCGGCGAGTACATCTCATTCCTATATTTGATTTTTCGATTTGAACAATTTTTGGTTCAACTTTGAACCGTTCAAACAACCTGTCCCGCAATGCTAACTTTTGAGTGAACAGTCCGATTTGAACAAACTTTTTTTTGTTCGAACGATCTTATCAGGGATACTTCGTTCCCGTATTTACATTTCCGATTTGAACAATTTTTCGTTCAACATTGAACCGCTCAAGCAAGCTGTCACCCCTAATAACTTTTGAGTGAACAGTCCGATTTAAATAAACTTTTTTTTTGTTCGAATGATCTCAGCAAGCATACTTCATTACCGTATTTAAATTTTCCATTTCAGCATTTTTTCGTTCAACATTGAACCGTTCAAGCAACCTTTCCCCACCTAATAACTTCTGAGTGAACCATCCGAATGGAATAAACTTTTTTTTGTTGGAAAGATCTCGGAGAGTACATCTCATTCCCATATTTTACTTTTCAATTTGAACCATTTTTCGTTCAATGATGAACCGTTCAGAAAAAAATTTAACATGAGCGCCTACTGGGAAATTTAAATTGAATGTTGATTCTAAACTTAAAGGCGGATTTCCTTCAAACTAACTTTGTAAGAAAATGGTTTTGATAAATAATGTATTGTAAAGTACTTTTCTGAATAGTCTTCTGTGAGGACTCTGATTCCGACTCTGACTCCGCAAACACGGCGGAAATGCAGGCTCAGAAAAATGACTGACTGGGCAGACGATTTTTTGTTTATTTATTTCATTGTTTTGTTTAATTTATTATTATTATTATTATTGTTTTTTTTTTTGGCAGACGATTTTTTTGTTAACAAACATTTTTCATTCACGAGAGCATTTTATTCTTTATTTATATTTATTAACTGGCAACGGATTAAAAATGAAATTCGAGACATTTTATTAACGAACGATTTTTTTTCTTTCTTTGATAAAATGTGTTTTGAATGTTCTTTGTTCTTTTATTTATTTATTTATTTATTTTTCTTTTGAAAACGATTGTGGAATTTTTCTACCGAAGAACTATGACAGTTACATTCTTTAAATGGTGCGACAAAACTTTATTTACTCGTTTATTTACTTTTTACGTGTTTATTTCATCTGATGAGAGGGGTATATTTTGCTTTTAGAAATCAGCTTTAAGTGCTATAAAGGTATGTTTGACATAATTTTCAGTTTCAGATAATTAATAGAATATTGCTCAGATGCTAGAATGCCGATATCGATGTACGGGAAAGTAGGCTCGTTTAGTTCTTGACATAACTTCTTGTTTTCTTTCCTTTTAAATTCAATTTAAGTAAAAATTGAAATTGTTCTTAATTTATCTATATGTTATAATTTTGCTCACTAAATAAATGGTGAGTCGGGGCGAAAAATTTCAAAATTCTGAACTGTTTAATAATTATTTTTTCAATATATGTATCGGACCTCCTTAACATTATAATCATAAATGTGTATGTATGCATAGATACATTTATAAATGTTAAAGAATGAATGATACTATCATGATTAAAATTTAAATCACTAAAGGTTAGAACCTAAAAAATCGAAAGCACCCCCAAGTAAACTATTTACTATTTAACCATAAGCAAAGATATGAAATTGGAACACGTAACTTGTTTTCCAAAGACGCTATCCCCGGATTATGTCAAGGAAAAAAAAAATGGCAAAACAGATTGTCGTCTGGAATCTATACTCTAAGCTCGCATAAAGTTAATAACAAAAATAAGAAAAATCGAACAACATGCTACTAAAAAAAAATAACACTGCATCGAATTTACATATTTGAAGACCTTATTTCGAATTTTTGAAAAAGAATTCAATTTCAATTCCGATAAATATTTTCGAAGTCACGCTCCGCCGCATTTTCAGAGCGTGATGAATAATGTATCTCGAAAATAAACACTTGGCGGGGAATATGCTGGGTCGGGGAACGATGTCCCCTCGCATTTTAAATTTTGTTTTCTTTGGATGGTAAATAAATATTATAATTATGTCTTCTTCGGAACATGGAGGCAGTCATTAGTTGTACAATACCGTTGATTTTGTTTGTTTCAATTGAGGGCGGAAAACAGGAATAGTGAAGCACGTCATTCTTTTTAATACGCTTTTACTAGTTTCACTAGTGGGTTTGTATGTATGTAACTCTGAATAAAAGATAAAATTTACGTTCTTTATAAATAGAAAAGTAATAATACATTTAAAACTATTATTAATTCTGAAGGCTAAACTATATTATTACATGTTGATGTGTTTTAGTTGTTTGTATGTAACTCTGAATAAAAGGTAAAATTCACATTCTTTACATATCGCTGCTTGAAATGAACAACGGCATATCTGCAAAACGCCATTTTTCAAGAGAGCGTTTTAAAGTTTTTGCAGCAAAACGGTATTTTGAAGTAAAATGGTATTAAGGGTACTTATGCCGATCAACTTACAGAGACATTAGATGTTCCTCCTCCAAGCACTTATTCAGAACTGACGCAATGGCGGCAGTGTCGTTTTTTACTAGCAAAAGCGCGCTAAAATAATAACTATGCACAACGACACTAACGATTGCTGCGTGATATTTTGAAACTGGAGATATGCCGATAATATCACAAGAAAGAGTAAAAAAAAAATGAATTTTTTGATATAATAAAAAAAAATCGATTTTTGCAGATATGCCGTTGTTCATTTCAAGCAGCGATATATAAAAATAATACATTTAATACTATTGTTAATACTAAAGGCTAAACTATATTACATGTTGATGTATATATATAAAAAGTGTATGCAAACTTATAATACATCATGGTTTAAAGATTTATAATTTGATTACTCTAAAAGTGTATTTTAGAGTAATAAGTTTTTTAGTTTTTTAAACTATAATTTAATTATTTGTTACAACAATGTTTCATTCCACTCATTAGCTAGCTAAAGACTAAATGGTTTTAGACTGTCATGCAATTCTATTCAGAAAATTACATGACTTGTGTAATAATGAAAAAATTTCACATGAGTACGAATCGAAAGAGCATCTGAAAGCATATTTTTGAGGCAAACATCATGTTCCCTCGTCAGCCCGGTATCGAGATCACTTCCCAACCCAAACGTTGTTTTACACTGACAAGTTTTGCCTCCCAAGAGAAGACTTTAGACTTGGGAAAGATCCCATACATAGCAGCTCCCCCCGGGGCTAGTTCAAACGTTTCAAGGTACAATGTTATCAAGGTACAAGTCTCCCTACGTTAGTAATTTTCGATTCTAATTTAAACGTACTATTAAAATTAATCTCATGAATCAGACTAAAACAACATGCCGAAGATAGTCTGAGATCTTAACTGCTGTCGAAATAAGGTTTCTTTTGACTTTTGAAAAATTGGATGACAGATTTTTAAAACCTTTTAAATTTTTTCGTTTTGCAAAATTTAAGGTATTCAAACATACGAAAAGCAAGCTCGTGAACCAGACTAAAAGATGATGTCGACGATAGTCTGCAATCTTTGGAAAATGATTGCATTTAAATTTTAGCGAATGTGGCTTTTAATATTTTTTTGTATAATTTACATGGAATGCCTACCCTTTACCCCCTCCTCCTCTCAGAGGAAAAATTCAAAACGATAGGCCTGTGTTCTTCTGGTTGATTCTACACTGTTAAAAACTTTCCCGAAATTGTACGGTAAAAGTTACTGGCATCCATGTTGCCAGTAACTTTTTCCTTAAAATCCTAGTTCACTGTAAAATTAGTAGAAAATAGGGATGCACCGATTAATCGGCCATAATCGGCCACTTTGCCGATTATCAATAATTGGCCAAAAATATTTTTTTAAGTATTCTTCTTCAAAGTATACCTTCACTAAGAAACTATGATGAATCATTTTATTAACAATAATAATAATCCTCACAGTTGATATAAAGTTTTCAATAAATTGATTCTCCTACTTTGAATAAATATACGTAGACAATGTTGCAACATTTTTCATGTGGCGACAGTTTTCTCCTTAGTACAGAGCTTTTAGATAATCTTTAATTTTCACAAAGAATAAAAGTCTTGAATTAAATTGCTACTAATTATTAAAAAAGTTAAATTTAAAAAGCTCTCCTAAATTGGAGTGCTCATCACAGACTCCCACTCCCCTTTTTTTGAATTTTTGTTTCCAATTAACATAATTAACAATGTGTTAATGTAATATTATTTGCAATAATATGAAAAGTGGTTCTAAGAAATTTGATAAAATATTGAAATTATTTTGTGAAAATTAGGAAAATGGAAACTAAAATCTTCAAAAAATTTATTTTTTGCAGTGTAGCTTTAAAAGTTTTTTGAAGTAGTTTTTTTAGTGAACTTTTTTTATCACTGCAATATTTTACAAACACCCTGTATACAGTGGAGGCCAGTAAATTGAATCAGCCGTTTTTTTTGCATTAAGTCGTCAAAAACAACAAAATCCAGATTTATTGAATTGGCCGTTTTATTAAATCAGCCGCTTTTTTGAATCAAAACCATTTGGAACAAACGAGATTCATATAAGCGGCGGCCACTGTATCTCTATCTCTGCTCTTAGAAAACCTATATCTCAAATGTATCATTATTATATCAAGGAGAGAGAGAGAGAGAGAGATGTTTCTTCCTTTCGAGAAAGAAAGCAAAACTCCACAAACTTTTTCAATTTCGCAGTTGGCGGCACCCGGCAAATGAATAACAACAGAGAAATCAAACTGCAATTTTTCGCGCGGAAAATCGCCGTGTCCTAAAAATATCGAAAATAGAGATAGTCCGATGGTTTATAACGTCTTTAAACTTCCAGGAAACAACAGTTCGGGAGCTAAAAGAAAAAAAATATCTTCCTTCCAGAAATGGAACTGCGAGTTCCACATCCACAACAAATGATTCCCGTTTTTTATTGGTCCCGAAATCTGAAATATTTTCCAATGTAATTGGAGGCGCTCGACCTTTCTGGAAGCCCGTGGTCAAGATGGTGTTTTAAAGTCGAGAGAAATGGGATGACTTCGGAATGGAGAGGATTTTTTTGCTTCTAAATTTCTCATTTATGGCCGACAGGGAAAAGAAATATTGTTAACGATTCCACTAGAAGTAATAAAATGCCGAATTCCATTTTCGTTTGAGGATACAATCTCACTCAGATGAAATAGATTTTTGGGATATATCGCGTTTCTTACGTTAGCGTTTGATGAATTAGTTGAAACATGAAGATGTTTTGACTTCAAAGTGGTAAATGTATGAGCTTTTCAAGAAGACACCCGTTTTTTTAATAAAAATAAAAAACTGGTGTGCACTCCACCCTACTTACTTTTACGTCTATATCGTAATCAATGGTTTTAATGCTGCTGTCTTGTGGGAGCTAGGCTGGCAGTTTGGGGCGCGCTGCTTCGCTTTTCCAACTGTACCGTGATTTGGTGTGAAGTCCGAATTCCACAGTACTTCTACGGCTTACCGTTTTTGAATTATGCGAAATACATACGTACGTATACACATGCACAACATACATACAGACAGAAAGACAGACTGTACGAGAAAACTCGTGATAAAAGCAAAAAATAATTATATTTCTCATTTTAAAATTAGCGTCATTTATAATCATTTCACAATTTTGAGAATTACAACTAACTTTTAAAATTTCGTAAAAAAAGAAAACAAAAAACGAGGGCAAAAAACATTTGTTGAGACCCGCCTCTCATTTGGATCGATCGGGGCCCAAAATGAACTCAGCACTTTTCACTCTGAAGTCTACTTTTAGACCAACTTTTGACTAAATCCTTACATTATTTCTTGAGATATACCACTTCCACTCAATGAGGACAAAAGTCAATTGCTCCATTCCCTGGATTGATTGGTGCCAAAAACTTTAAATATATAAGTATCAAATCACAAGGGAGTACATATGTGTGCCAAATTTTGTTTGATTCCATAGAGTACGTTTTGAGCTATAGGGGAGCCCAAAAAACTGTTCCCATACATTCGGATATAGACAGATTAAGAGCAAGAATCTGAGAGAGTGTCACGCCTGTGATTCATGACCTCTCAGATTTTTTCCAAAAAATTACCAAATGTTTGTTATCTTATTGAAAGACCAAATCCAGAATGTGTTTCTCTAAAGTTGAGTTGTTTAGTTTTTATGGACCCCTAAAGGTGAAGGTGCGGCATCAAAAATTAAGCGGATTTTCAAGACATGAAAGTTGCTGTAAGTCAAAACTCTTACCAGGAGCTGTTTAACTCCAATTTTCTTTCTGTACATGGAATATAGAAAGTTGAAACTTTACAAAATGAATATTAAATTTGTGGTAAGTTGTTGCCGTCAGGTCAGTGAAGGCCCTCAAAACAAGGCATTTTTGACGTTTTTTAGCGTTTTTGAGGTCCAAAAACAGTTTGTACATTTCAGTTAGCACGGCAAAAGTAGTGTCGTTTGAGAGACCAGTGAAAGCACTTTAAAATAATGTATAAATAACCGAGGAAAGTTCAACATGCTTTTAGTTGCGTAAGGCCGAATATGAAAAATGTCATATTTTACCGATATTCAAACGGTCATAACTTCCTCTGCCAACAACATATTGAAATATTTTTTTGCCAATGTCATACTCTATTCTTTGTCTTAACAGAACAGTTGAGTCCTTTGAGGCGAAATGTAAAAAATTTTTTCACAAAAAATGCACAGGAAAAAATGCATTTTTTGTAAAAATATTTCATTATGGTGTTGGCAGAGGAAGTTATGACCGTTTGAATATCGGTAAAATATAATTTTTCATGTTTCGGCCTTGCGGAACTAAAAGCACGTTGAACTTTCCTCGGTTATTTATACATTATTATAAAGTGCTTACACTGGTCTTTCAAACTACACTACTTTTGCCGTGCTAACTGAAATGTACAAGCTGTTTTTGGACCTCAAAAATGCTGAAAAAAGTCAAAAATGCCTTGTTTTGAGGGCCTTCACTGACCTTACGGCAACAACTTACCACAAATTTAATATTCATTTTGTAAAGTTTCAACCTTCTATATTCTATACACAAAAAGAAAATTGGAGTTAAACAGTTCCTGGTAAGAGTTTTGGCTCACAGCAACTTCCATGTCTTGAAAATCTGCTTAATTTTTGATGCCGCGCCTTCACCTTTAGGGGTCCATAAAAACTGAACAACTCAACTTTAAAGCAAAACATTCTGGATTTGGTCTTTCAATAGGATAATAAACATTTGGTAATTTTTGGAAGAAAATCTGATAGGTCATGTATCACCTCCTAATGCTAGGCGTGACAGTTTTTCAGATTCTTGCTCTTAATACTCGTATATTAACCAAAATGCATTAGAGCAGGAAAATGAATATAATTCAACTTTAAATCAAATTAAGTTTCAAGATTAAGTGGATAGCAGTTTTAAGTTTATGAATTTAATTAATTTTCCGGTCAAAACAGCTGTTTAACAGAAAAAAATTTAAAAATACGAAGTTTAAGTGCATATTATTAAAATAAATTCCCATTCACATGCTATGCAATTTTTTGAATTTTCGTGTTTATTTCAGAAGGGTTACTGACTCTTTAGCGGGAAATTTTCCTGTTTTTTGCCAGATATACTAGCGACGAAATGTATGCACATTAGCTGCCCATCATCTTCCCGCAACATTTCTGAATGGTTTTTGCAGTGCACTATAGACCTACACAGATGCAGAAAAAGTAATAAGTTAGAGCGACCAGTAAATGAACACACACCAGTAAATGAACACCTCGCAATTTTTTTGAACAAAAAACTAAATTTAAAAACATTTTTCTAAGATAAAGTAATTAGTAGTCCACTTCCTTCTATAATTTTATAGGAAAAAAACAACCAGAAAATGCTGCGCGTGTCCCCCTACACTGTAAAAAATGAGTGTTGCTTTTTCAGTATAGCAGCTAATTTTATAGTAATAAACTGTAAAATTGCTAATTTTACAGCAATAAACTGTAAAATTGCTAATTTTACAATTTATTACCGTGCATTTTACAGTTTTAAAGTTGGAACCTCTGCTGCCAGTATTATACTGTTGTTTTTACAGTTTATTACAGCTAAATTTTGCGGCAATAAACTGTAAAAGTCCTAACTTTACAGTAAGAAACTGTAAAATTGCTAGTTTTACAGTTTATTGCTGTGCATTTTTCAGTTTAAAATTGGAAAACCTCGGCTGCCAGTATTACACTGTAAAAAAAACAGCTCATTTTTTGCAGTGCATTCATTCACGGGGCTTGGCCACTTTTTCTTTCATTGCAACCCCCCGGGAAAAGCCTGATGCAAAACTATAAAAGTTCTCTCAAATTGACATATACAGGGTGTCAACTCCTATCGTGGACCAATAGCTAATTTCTAAACCGTTAGAGTTCATTTAGGAAAAAATCTCCAAATTACGAAAGGAATTTTGGGTCTATTCAATGTTTTTCAAAAAATCAAATTTTGAAAGAGTTACGAAATTTAAATTTTTATACAGCCCCCCAGTCCTATCAATCATATTTAGTAAAACATTCTTGACACTGTAACGTTTAAAACTAAAAAAAAATCACTCTTCTACGACAAAAATTGACCGAGTTATGACGTTTTGAAAAATCAAGATTTTGAAGGATTTCGCATACGGTCCCTTCAGCGATCTCTCGATGACGTCATGAAATAATGCAAAATCTTGATTTTTTAAAACGTCATAATTCGGTCAATTTTTGTGGTAGAAGAGTGATTTTTTTAGTTTTAAACGTTACAGTGTCAAGAATGTTTTACTAAATATGATTGATAGGACTGGGGGGCTGTATAAAAATTTAAATTTCGTAACTCTTTCAAAATTTGATTTTTTGAAAAACATTGAATAGACCCAAAATTCCTTTCGTAATTTGGAGATTTTTTTCCTAAATGAACTATATGCGTATCTCTAACGGTTTAGAAATTAGCTATTGGTCCACGATAGGAGTGGACACCCTGTATATTCTCTCATAATTACATATAACATCTAAAAACATTTTTATTGTCATCTCGCAAATGCAACAACTCTTAACGATGCTAATAATTTCGGAGAATGAAATTGCTCTTAAGTGTTCATTTACTGATCGATCTACCTTATCAGCTGCTTTTCATTTGTGCACAGACAAAGTAGTCCCCCTAAGCATAGCAGATTCGTTTGAACTAAAAAATCAAAAATATTATCAGAACTAAAAATTCGTTGACCACTGTCCACAATAATGATTTACTTCAGCACACATTTTCATTGAAACAGTTCTTCCTCAGAAAATGCCTTACCATTCAAATTTTTGTCAAAAAGGAAAAGTTCCAATTTCACAGCTGGCTAAATCCGACAATGCCATGAAAGTATTACAACAAAACAAATTCCACTGCCATGCCTCGCGCGGAAAATTATTGCATCGTAAAATATGGAACGCCAGAAACATCTTGATATTTTATAACATCTTTAAAACTTCCGGAACTGCTTTCCTCCTTCCTATTCTTGCATTTTTTATACAAACAGTTGCATTCAAAACAGATTTTTAAATGATATAAAAAACGTTGACTGAAATGCAAGTACGTTTTATTGTTCTATAAATAAAGTCATGGACCTTTTGGAAACTATCAAAGATATTACTAGGTTTAATAGAATACTATTTTATATTTCTAGTTTTAAACAGTGTTGTTTTCTTTCCAACAAATTCTTTTAATATCGGAAAAGACAACAGCCCACGTGTGTGTTCTTTTGTAAAAAGAGTATAGAAGTGGATTAAAACAATAATTTAAATAATCTATATGCTAAAAAATGAATTATGTTTTTCCCCAAAAGACCCAAATAAGGCCAGGTAAGTCCAGCTACATGAGCTCCGATTAACGAATACCAGTTAAAATTAAAAGATAGGAAGGAAGGTTAACTCATCATATTCCACGGAATTTGAAGAAATACAAAAATTCACTTTTCCGTGATTAACTAAAAAGAATAGGCAAATATTTTTTTAAGTTAATACTGCAATTAAAATAATTATAACTACAGGGTGCCTCAAAAAAAATGTATACACACTTTAAACTATTGTAGTTTTCCCGCTCTACAAGACTAATGTTATATTTCTTCGCCAGGTGCCAGCATAATCGTCCCTCTATGTTATATTATCAGTTGGAATTTGTAATATCAACATGGGGGACGTACGTTTGAGTTTTGAAGAACGTAAGCAGGTTATTAAGTGGTACTGGAAGTTTGAGAATGTAAATGAAATTCAAAGACAGTGGAGAAGGGAGTATGATACAGAACCACCTTCAAGATTAACAATTACACGCATACGAGACAAATTCGAAGTTCATGGAACAGTGTGTGATGTGCATAAAGGTCATTCAGGTCGGCCTCGAACAGCTACAAGTGATGAGTCATCAACAGGTCACCAATGTGAACAGTATTAACATTTGTTACTTATGTTTCATTTACATTGGACTTTCAGCTTTCTATTTTCCTGAAATTTAACTTTGTAGAACGGTAAAATAAATTTTCTATGGAAGTTCAAAGTGTGTATACATTTTTTGAAACACCCTGTATTTACATATATTGTTAACAAGAAGTTCTGTCAAGAACTAAACGAGCCTACTTTCCCGTACATCGACATCGGCATTCTAGCATCTAATCAATATTCTCTTGAATATCTGAAACTGAAAATTATGTCAAACATACCTTTATAGCACTTAAAGCTGATTTCTAAAAGCAAAATATACTCCTCTCATCAGATAAAATGAACACGTAAAAAGTAAATAAACGAGTAAATAAAGTTTTGTCACACCTTTTAACGAATGTAACTGTTATAGTTCTTCCGTAGAAAAATTTCACAAT
>JAXGGA010002870.1:0-113097 GCA_038373865.1 Uloborus plumipes
CTGAAAGTTTCAAAAAACAACAAAATCCACGCCCACATAAATCTGAATACAATAATTAATCATAGCCCGCGGGGGGCACCCCCCTACAATAATTAATCATAGCCCGGGGGCACCCCCTCCCCTCCCCCAAATGACTCGCTCCTTGTCAGTCACTGTATATCTCCGAGTTCTGTAGGAATATCAAACAAAATGAAAAAAAATGTGCGCACATTAAGGGGTGTGTAAATTAGGCTATGTTTGAATGTCAAAACAAAGCGTCACATAGTTTTTATTTGCTAAGCTCTTACCTCCACCCGTAACGGGTGCATATTTTAAAGCTTATCTCTATTTTTCTATTTATAAGAGTAGCGTGGGAACTCTGTCTATATTTTCAATTTCATGGGACAATTTTGCATATCAGCCGGAATTCAAATTATTTAGGTCCGAAAATAAGTTCCGAGGACTGCTGGGCTCTCGCACTTCCTCCGTTAAAAACTAAACCCCGCCAGCAAGCACTATCAATCTTGCAAACGTAATTAAATGAATAAAGATCGATAAAAATACTAATATAAGGCAAAAAATAAATCCTACCTGGATACTGAAACTGATCTGAAAAGAAATAGTGACTAGGATCCATAGTCACGCGTCAATAGACGGTGGTGTAACACTGAAGGAAGAAGAGTTCCGGTAGAAAACGGTGGTCGAAAGAAAGAAAAAAAAAAGGAAAAAATGAAAGAGAAAAAAAAAACGCGTTTTTCTGAAGTTCAAGAGCAGACGATTTTAACCCTCATAGGATTCTGCAGCTGGTCCAGAAGTGGCAGCTTTTAGTCCACGATAAGAGCTCGATCGCCAAATGGATAAAAATAGGAAAACGACAGAACGGTGACTTGATTCGTCCAAGCGGCCTTGAATGGAACTCTCTGAAAGAAGCAGACGATGCAAAAGTAAATAACATTTCGAGTATATTGGATAGAAATAATCGGGAAAAAGGTCACATTGGCCGTTCAACTTATTGGATCAGAGACGTCATCGAAGCGGCTGACGCACATTATATTCTGCACGTGCTACGGTAAACGCGCCTGCGGCTACCGAAAGGGCAAGTACATTTTTTAAAAAGATGTTTGTAAGCATGACCACCAGTTCCACAACTTTTGTTTTGGCTCTCGTAAGCGCCTTCCTACCTGTGCGAGTCAGAAAATCTCACAGAGGAACCGTTTTCAAATGCTCACATTTTATTTTTTATTTATTTGTTTATTTTTTATCCGACAGTCTTTTTTATGTGTTTTTTTTTTTCCATCACATAACAAATAAATAAAAATAAAAAATTTTGTTGCATTTTTCATACAAATATATTTGCAACTTTAAAATGGTTAAAAAAAAAAATCTCCCGAGCAGAACATTTCATAAATAACAATGCATAGGCAAGGGCGTCCCGATTCGAGTCCACGGGAGGTCACTGTGATCTGCAAAAAATTCCTCATTAGACTGATGCTGACTGACGAGTCTGCAAATTTGGAGACAGCATTGCAAAAAATACCAGTTGAAAAAAAAATTATAATGATGCAGCAATCACATATTTAATCCTTCGGTGATATTCGGGATTTCTTTCGGCAAATTAAAAATCCCCCTCCTTTTCGAATATTAAAGTTCGGGGTGTCCCTGCGCTTAAGTGTGGTTCAGATAAATCAAGTTATAATCTTGATATCTCTTTTTCGAGTAGAAAGAAAAGGTACTGAATTGAGTTGAGTACCTGTCGTTTCACTAATAAAATACTATACTATACTGCAACCTTTCTTGACAACAACATCGTGACGTCAGCGTGACGTTAGCCTATGAAAAACGAGCTAGATAAAACGTCACAGCCTACTTGGCGAATTAGAGGAGATCGCTGACTGCTTGTGAACTCTTATTGGCTCCGCCCGTAGTGACGTTCAGTGTCAAGTTAAGTTGCATTCTAGTATAAAAAATATTTTTTACTAAAAAAACAAAATAATAATAATAATAATAATAATATATATATATATATATATATATATATATTGTAAAAGACATCCCCTTCCCCCTAAAAGTCAAGGAATTACAAGTACCCAATCCCCCAAAAAGTGAATGAGATGCCCCCATGAACCCCTCCCCCTCTCTTTGAAAGCACTCCTGATTAGGTAGATGGTCGGTAACCAAAACTAATGTGCATTCATTGTAAGTCTTGACCACTGAGAGATGGCGCGTGACCTTGAAGCGAAACGGAAAGCTTCATTTTATAATGGGTTGCATCAGATCATGCTGACAGACAGCAAAATCTTTAATGGAATAAGTAAAAATTTAATTTTCTCGCTGATGTTACCTATTTTAAAATGAAACGGTCCATTTTCGCCTTAACCCTTTATGACCCGACGAGACTCAGAAGTCCCGCTCATATTAATTTAGTATAATAAATCCTAAAGGGCTATAATTATGCTGAAGCTTTTAAATACCACTCCTGGTACTTTGTTGAGAGACCGACAGATGGTACCTGCTATCGGAAGCAGTTTTCTTGGGGGCCCCAAGGCGTAGGCGCCCTTAGACTCCCAAAATTTTCAAAAATTTTTACTCGATAAATATGTTTTTTAAGGTATTTTCAACTTTAAAAAAAAAATGTATAAAAAATCATTAATAAATTAATTTGGGACATAAAGAGTTGAGGTCAAGAATCATCGCTCTGTGGTCAAACTTTAAATCTCTTGCAATGATTATGCGAGTGTATAAGAACAGTGACAGAAGCGAACAATACTCAGAATTCTGGACGTTCACTGTTACATATTATTTTGCAATGATTAAGATTTAGAAATGTATGCAAATGCTGAAAGTGATCGGCAATATGCTCCTTGTATCAGGGGAGGAAATTGAGTGATTGAGATAGTAGAGGTGCTTATGAATAACGAAAGAAATGAGTAATTCTCTGTAATCTCTCCTTTAATTGTTTCAAACGAGATAATTAGCAACGAAAAAGATTGCAAGAGTATACCAGAAAGTTTTGAAGGCACAAATAATTAGTGAGTTAGTTTTCTCGCAAGAGAAAGCCATCCCAGTACCCCAAAGTGATACCATGATGAATCTACAAGTCTTTCCCAGTTGGCATCAAGCCATAGATACAAATAGTTAAGAACTCCATGACCCAGAATAATGCAAAAGGGCAGGTCTCCCCTCTGGCAAACTCTCAAATGTAAATCCAATACAGAATTAGTAATCAGTTCACACGAGTCTTCTACAAAACAATTACTGTTCAACACAACAAATTGGCTCCTTCAAGCTCGAATCTACATTGAATCAATGCCAAATTGGTGTTCAAATGATGCGGTCAAACTTGCTCACACGAGCCTCCATTCCATAAGTTTTTATGTGTCACCAACCAGTGTTTATGTGTCATTACCGCTGTTTGTATGCATGATATTTAAATTGATTACGTGCATTGCTTTGACGCATCATTGCATTTAGAGAATAGCTGTATTCCTCGAACTGATTTAATGTCGCGTGTTTCCAGCCCAGATTTATGTTCCCTGATTCAATGTTTTTCGACTTTGGAGATTACAGACGTACAATTTTCACACATTGTGCTTACATACTTTTACCGGGGACTCGACTTCATTTGTTATTTATTTTTTTGAAACATAATGCATAAATTATAAACTTTTCGTTTTCAATAACTAACTAAAAGCACAGTAACTTCATTCTTTAACTCTAGTTAATGTCCGATATAATATCGTGGGGTTACAAGTGAAACACACCAAGTCAAAATCATTAATTTTCAGATTTTTAGTTTATCTTACACACAAAAATGAGCTGTTTCTACTGGTGAAAACCACTAAGTCATATCTTTATTATGCAATGCTATATACTAGTGAAACACACTAAGTCGTATAAATTAATAATAATTATTAATGCCCTACCATTATCATGCAGGGGATAATAATATAAAATAAGCATGCCAGAGTTAAGAATGGTTCGTAATAACCAAAAAATACCATTACTATAATTTAATTTCTTTTAATTATGCCAATTCCAAAGAAGTTAAAATAAAAATTTTTTGATCAGCGTTTTCTCAAAGTCATGTTTTTTGACTTAGTGTGTTTCACTTGTAACCCCACGATATACTACAAGTTTTAACGAACACATGAATATTAAGAAAAATACAAAAAGGCATAGCTCACGTTTTTATCCGATTTAAAACCTTGGAAATTTCGTCAAATGTTATAACAGTTGCAAACAAGTTTCACTACTTTCAAAGAAAACCAACGTGCGTAACCTGCTCTCAACTGTCGAAAAAAGAAGACACACAAAATCGAAGGGGTGTTCAATTAGGGGGTGGGGGACTGCGCCATCGAAAATTTTTAGGGTGTTTTTTGGAGTATTTCTCTCTTTTTGGGTGCTCTCGCTGTTTTCCTCTTTGTCATAGTATTTAGGGCTGTGCCCTTGAATTTGGGGAGGGGGATACCTCCGAATATAGAACATCAAAAAATATTTTCATGAAATAGAGCATAACAATTTTAATCGACTCACTGATTTTTGAATACATTATTACACGGTGTAAAATCATGTATTTGTCAATAATGAAATTGATACTGCCATTAGTCAGAAGTAGGAGAAAATAACAAAAGCAGAAGAATCGTTGATAAATATTTCTACAAATATTTTCAACACAATTCATCACGTATCGCAAAAATCGGAGGAAAGTTCCAAAAAGAAATCACAATCAGACCGATGGGGGCAGTTCTTGTTCCTGGAATAAGCTTGTCGACCCATAACGAACTGTCAAGAGTATCAGAAATCTATATCTGATGTCAAAGAAAGCAGCAGCATGTTGGTGACATTCTTGACTGGTCAATGCGCAAGGATTATTGTGGGTGGTGTTAAGTTGTTATTTTAGATAGGGGGAATGTCAGCTGCACTCAGATCAGAATCCCGGAACGTGCAAGATTAATTCCGATAATTGATCAGACCAAGCGAAAACATTCAAAGGAATAAGCAGGTATTCCTTCTCAAACAGATGTCAGTGTCTTATGGCCATTGTAAACAGCAAGCGTTACTGGTTTGCATAGATCGTCTACTATTTTTATCAGATTAATATTTAATCCTTTAAATGTAATTGGAAATAAATGTATTTGTATAAATTTTTACGAAGCACATATTCTGAAATTAATAGTTCAATAAATAATTTAATCTAAATTTCAAGTGGATAAAGTAAGTTTCCTATAACAATTTGGGCAGTTAGGAGTTGATTAAAAGTCTTAATACACACACATATAAAACATAAAAATTATATGAAAAAACGAATGAGAGAAGATATTTTTAACTCCTCTATAGTGTTGATAAGTTGAGCCATGATCTTGAACACATTTCCTTCATTTTGGGGTAATAGGAAAGAGTAATTGGGTTTCTTTCATAATAATTTGTAAAAGTATTCCAACCCAAATCCACGTCAATAGCACAATCTTTTATTTCTGTACTCCATGAAAAGAGTAAACATTGTCAAGGTCATAACCCAGCTGATTAGAGCCACGCTATACAAGAGTATAATCTTATTTCACGCACTGGAGATCAGAAAGAAGCCTCAAAATTTCACACGCATCAAAATGCTTCAAAATGCTGTGACCTTTTAAAAGGTTTCATAATTTCTAATGATGAATTTCTCACTTCAAGAACGTAATGACTTCCATGATAAAGTAAACGCCCTGTTTTGCAAGTATCAGCACGCCCTCTCATTTAAAACTATAATCGTCATAAACCGACTCCACTTATTTCCCTGCCGTCTACAAGAAAACAGGTTAAAGGGATTAACAGTCACGCACTATTTGAATTTCTTGTTTAGCAGATGATTTTTAACTAATTCCTTTACTAGAGATTGCATTAAAGATTTTACTGTGGAAGACTGTTTCCAGAGAAGTTATTAAACGCTAAGGTTGTAAAGTAGTTTGTATATAGCTTTTTGAATCTGAGAAGAGGCAGTTAAATGCCTAAATGACGAAGATTCGGGGAAGAATTACAGTGGAGGCTTTAATGCAAAACATTTTACAGCTAATTTCGTTTGAATATTTTATAACTAATTCGTTCAGTGAATAACTACGTCGAGTTTTGCAGCATAAAAACATTTCATAGCATTCTTGTTCAGTTGAGAGAACACTTATTTGAATTTAATGAAGAAATAGTTGGTAAATTTTTTGTGAGTTTTAAGTGTTTTGTGGATTTTAACGAAAAAAAAACGTTACATAAGTTATCTAGATAAACGATTTACTAATCATAGTAATGGATAAAAATATTAACAATATCGAGCAAAAGAAAGAAGTGCCGAAACAAAAAAAGGCTCAAATCAGGTAAATAGTACTTTGCAGAATGAAGAAAACAATATATTTCTTCCGCTCTCAATAATAAAAGCCACAATTAAAATTTAGAAAAAATGTTGCTAATTTTTCTTTCTTTCTCGCGCTTTCTGGAAAAGTTCTGTTCTCTTTTCGACTTTCCAAACTCTACAGTTTAAACTTAGCATATAAAATGAATATCATAATCTTAAAATTAGAGAAGGTGATTAATAACAAGTTAGAAAAACAAATTCGTAAATAAACGTAATAAGGGAAAATATAACTCCTTTGCTGAACTTAAACAATAAATAAACAAAGAAAAAACTTCTTATAGATGTTCTGCAAGGAAATTTGAACACATGAAAGTTTTTATGCCATATAAGTGAAGTAATATGATCTTGGGTTTTAATGTTATAAAAGCAGCGGACTATGTTTATATAACCACAGATGCTGGTGCAAGATGGTGCACTCGACCGTCCCTGACTTTTGAAGAAAAAAATAGTAAAAACTATTGGTTTGATACTTTTACTTAAATAAATATATTTTTTTTAAATTGAAAAAGTTAAATAATTTTTTATACTATAAAAATTAAAGTCATTTTAAACAAAGGACGAACTACAAAATACTTTCGCAAAGTACATCACGAAAATTATTAAACAATGTTTACGTCTACTAGTGCCCGCAGGGAGGAGCAAGGAGCTGCACTTTCAACCCCCAGTAGCTTTTAAAAATAAAATTTAATGAAGAAGGGACTAACTACAAAGTACATTACGAAAATTATTCGTAGTCTCATTATTCGTAGTATTTTATGTCCACAAGCGCCGGTAGGGGGTACAAAGTGCTGCTTTCTCAAACTCCTTGGCTTTTAAAAATAAAATAAAAACAATTAAACAAGGCAAACAACAAAATAGGTTTTCAAAAAATCTTCAAAATACATCACGAAAAATATTAAGCTTTCATTTACTTATGTACATTTACTTATGTAAGCGCTCGCAGGGGGTTGCAAAGGGGTTCATTTTTACTCACGGCATTTAAAAATAAAATTTTATTAATTTGAAAAGTGATATTAGTTTAATACTTTTAAAAATAATTGTTTTTAAATTATAAATTTTAAATAAAATTAAAAAGCAAAAGGAAAAATTAAAAAAAATATATTGTGATTAATAATTTTAACAAAGATGAAAATAAATCGTAAAATTATTTTAAAAATAAAAATTTTTTTGATTTAAAAAACAAAGAAAATAATGAAAACAAATGAAAAAAACAGTAAAAAAAATTTTTTAGTGATTTACATACGGGTGCACCCCAATACATGTGATTCTGCGGACGCTCGTTGTATAACCATATAACCAAGGTCTACTTTATTTAATTTTTTTCCTATAACTAGACGCCTTCAAGTCTAGACATTGCATTACACTAAACATAAGAGTCCAGAAAACAGCGAAGCATATTTAGACACCCTCAAGCTTATCGATTAAGTGACGGGATTTTGCGAAAAACTTTTAAAGGCTTAGATTCCATCGCGACGTTTCCACTTTTACTTCAGCTCATGATGAAAAAGTTCCTCACAAAGATCCCGAAAGTTTGCTGATTAACCCGGATGAACGGAAAGGTCAAAATCAAGATTCATTTCTATTAAGTCCTCACGAAATCGCAACTTAGATATTAATTTATCTTGTATCTGATACTTCTTAAATAAGCAAGAAACAAAGTTTCTCCCATCCACAGTGTCCTCTCTCTCTCTCTTTCTTAAACATAAAATTTACTTTTCTGAACTAAAAACAAAACAGAGTTATGCTACAGGACAAACTCCTTGGTTTTAAAAAATGTAAATAATGTTAGTCACTTATCCAAACTATTATTCACAGTATAAAGGAGAACGTATGACTAACCCTAAAACTCATGAGTCACTTGATAAATTTTAAAAAGGTCGAATTTCCACTTCACAAATATGAAATTTCAAGAACATTAACTTTCAAAATGCAAGTTTTCGCAAGAATAAGTTTCATAAGGTCACGATTTTTTAAAATCTTTGCTCTAATCATGGGCGCCAGCAGAATCATACGAAGGGACTTTTTTTTTTTACTACAAAATCAAAAAAAAAAAAAAAATTCTAAACTAAAAAATTAGCAAAAAGAATTTTTGAACTTAAAATCACAAAAAAAAAACTTTTTTTTTAAATTTTTCTTACAAAAGCCAAGGAGGTGCAAGTGCAATGGTTTTAACCCTTTGCATAATAACAACTCTAAGCTGAACCGTTTCAAGTAACCGGGAAATGACCCTAGGGCAATTCCACGAAACTGGAGACATCACGCACGAAAAAAAATTTCGATGTACCAATAGTTTTTTTATTGTATATGATATAAAAAAGAATGAATGTTTATAAAATTCAGCTAAAAAGGCTATAAACTCATTTCTTGTAGTTTTGACAACACTGTTTTGTGCACATGTTTTCTTGTTTTAGAACTATTGAATGTTCATCTGTTTTTTTACTTATGAAATTACCTGGTATGTCTAAAGTTTTATTTTTTATTGAAATTAAGTTTATGAAAGAAGAGATTAAGCCAGCAAAGAAGCTTCAAACTGTTATAATTATTTTGTAAACAATTTTTTTTAATTAGTCCTCACATTCATGTAACGTCAGTCACAAAATTGTAAAAAAGTTTATTTTACTTAAACAAAACTAAACCCAAGATTACAATAAGTCATATTCTCTTCATTTATCTTGATATCTTTAATATTCTTCACTTAAATATTTAAAAGTAGTTGAATTAATATATTTAAACCTTGCTTAAAATATGTAATATCAGTCACAATAACATCAGTCACATTTCTCTTTTCACTAAGATGCTTTAAATAAACTACACAAATGGCACTAACTGTTGCCAAAAGGCAACATATTAGGTGAGATAAATTTAAATTGACGGAAAATACGAAGATTAGTAAATGAAAAACAGTGTATGATAAGTTTCCAAAATAAGTTTAGAATCAAGTTTTAAAAAAAGATAAATTAGGAAAAAAAATAGAAGAAAATGTAGAACGCAAAGAGCCCGGTTTTAAATAGCACCTGCCCTTTTTTCTTTTTAAATTGAAACTGAGAAAACAAGTACTCCTAACCCTCCGTGTATGGCAGTTAAATCAAAGTGTTTGCCAATGAAAACAGAACATGGTTAAGCAATTTTGGACCCTATATGATCTTAGGAGACGTGCACCAAGCTGGAAAGATATCAAAACTCCTTGAAATAATGATAGCTCTGAAGAGATAAGATGCTAAAAAAAAAAAAAAAATCTGCAATACTCCTAGAAGCAGATGGATTTATTTGTGAAATAATATATAGAAAGCAAATTTGCGGAATTGAAACATGTTTTTTATGTAGGAAATTACAGTACAATATTTTCATGTGAAATTACCACAAAAGCTTCATAATAACCTACACTACCGTAAAGTCGGGTTACTTGAACCCACAAGAAGGTTACTTGAGCCCACAGTAAAATGATAAAATCTGAGTTTGGTACTAGCATTAGAGACCTGCAGAGTGCTTCTACCTAGAGGAGAAACGAGGAACTACGTGCAAGTCTTCAACTAATAAGTACCAAACCTAGATTTTATCATTTTACTGTAATGGGCTCAAGTAACCCCTTAGGGTCCAAGTAACCCGAGTTTACGGTACCTTTTGAAATTGCCACATTATTTTCCTAAAGATTCGGAGAACTTCAATATTAGTGAAGTAAGTCCAAATCACAATCGATTTTGTATGTATATGCTTTTTTTTTTTACCGTGCAGAAAAGTTTTTACATACTACACTTCAAGAAATGTGAAAATATTTTAGCTATCACCACAGGGTTTGCAGTTAGGTTATCAATGGTTATATTTGAGTAATATTTTTTAATAAATCCGAAGCTGGAGCAGGTAATTAGCGGCAACACTTTTTTGGTAGTGATTTTCTGAATCACCAAAAGTTCAAAACAGTTTTTTGAAGTCGAATTCAGCAAAATGTGTTTTAAAATTAAAGGCTGCCGCAGGAGAGAGGGTTCTTGTGGAATATGTTGATCAATTCTATGAGGTGAAGTTAGTTACATTCAAAAGTATAAGTAGCCAGTTAATATCAAGTTTTGCGCAGTAAAATATTTGTAAATGGCCTAACAATGTGAATGAAATTTATTATTCATAATAAAATGCAATGCATAAACTTAACGCACTAAATATATAAATGGGGCATACTAACTCTTCATTTCAAGATATTTCATTAAAAATATAACTTTTAAAACTTTATAAATGTACTTTTCTTTAGATTTTTTTCAATTCTACACAAAAAAATGCTACTTTTATTTTTAACTAAAAATAATGTATCGTTACAGCATCATTTTGTAGACAAAACATCAGTCACGAAATCTTAGTAACATCAGTCACGTGTGCTAAATAATTTCTATACTTTCAGTTTTAAAGTTTTGTCGATGAAGCAAGGCATTTCCATAAAGACAAAGATCTCTGTTTTACGGGGAAAAAGCTGTTTAGTTTTTATGTTTTTAGTTTGAAGAGAATTTCATGTTATACATAAGTCAGTTCTTTCAATGTCTCTTCTGTGTAACGTCAGTCACATTTCTTTATTTAGCTTCATTTCCAACAAAAAAAGTCCCTCATGTCTAAGTTCAAGTGTGAGGGCAATTACGTACCATATCAAGATAGGGGAGACTGGGGACGGTTGTGACGCGGGGCGGTTGTGACAGTCGTCATATTAGCTAAACCATAATTAATACCTGGTTGAAGCAAAGAGAGAGAGTATCAGCATGTTTGTCTGAATGTGTGTCAAAGCATTGCGGTAGCCATCGAGCAACATCAACGCTAGCAGAGGGGTTGGTTACTTTTTAACAGTTAAAAGTAAGTTTTTTTATTCGATGTCTTTTAGTAAATCCTGTTGAATGGGTACAGATAGAGAAATGAAATTTTTCTCCCCGTTAGTAGTGAAACTTAATAGTGAAATAGCAGTTATTACTTTATATGTAGGCTATTTTGTATTGCCATGGCGATTGCTGTTTTCAAAAGTAGTGGGTTGGGATCGGTTGTGACAAATTGCGTGGGGACGGTTGTGACACGAGTAAAACATGTTTTTATCATATTTGATGCCCATAATACGCTTGGAGAATACAGAAATAGGGCAGTGTGACCTAAGAAATATAAAGAAGCTTATAAAGAAGTGAAACTTTTTTTTCTTTCGGACAGCTTTGGAAATGCAACGTTGATCGTAAGTCTTTGCTACGAAACATTCATTCGTAAACGCGATGGAGCCGGCCGGCGCTGTCACAATGAAAACAACGTATGCATAGGTTATATTGCTCATAATAAAGTGCTTTTGAGCTTACATATACGCTGAAAGCAGATATGAGAATAAAATGGCTACTGAGAAATGGTTCCGTTCATTTATGAATATAAATGTTTCACGTCTGTTCATGTAGCTCATGCAACTAGCCTTTCAAGAGTAACAAGCTTCAATAAAACAAATAAATGTGGAATCTTTGTTTGATACTTGAGAATTGTTATGAACAGACACGGTTATGACCCACAGGATGTGCATAATGTTGCCAAAACAGACGTTACGAAATTCCAAAATCCTGATATTTTTGTAAGATTTGGTATAAGGCTACTTCAACTGAACGAGACACATTGTTAAATGTTAAACTTTCCCAGATGAAGGTTATGTTGAATTACGTTTAATATTACTTGAAATTAAAAGTGATCTAGACTGTTTTGCTGTATTTTTGAACTTGTCACAACCGACCCCAAGCACTGTCACAACCGCCCCTGGGGTGAGGTCGGTTGTGACATTTTTTCCTTTTTTGTTTCATTTGGTCCTGTGAGTTAACTATTGTACTTAGGTAGAAAATTTTAGTGTTTATAAGCAGGCAAATAAACACTTTAACATTAAAACAACTTTAAATCAGCTCACAGGCATTGCTAAGGGATCTATGGGGGAGCAAATGAAAATTGTCACAACCGTACCCAGTCTCCCCTATATTAGACCAATTTTACAAGTAACAAAATTTAATTCCAAGACAGAACTGAATTGAAAAGATAACAATGTAGTCAAATTGTAACGTCTGTCACCGTGGAAGTACTCAGGCCCAACTGCCCCCTCCCTTTTTCTAGACTGTTCTGAAATATGATGCATCTGTATTCTAAAATTCAGCACATCTGAAAAGTTGGCCCAAGTTAAAGCTTCAAGAACTAGAGTACGAAAACACAAAACATACCTGGTCTGAAATTCATGATATGTTCTTTTACAAACTATACGGTTTATTGAAAAATGTAAACCCTTCGCGTACACATAGTTGAAATAGTGGAATATTTAAATTTCCTTTTTTCACAAAGTCAGCTTTAACTAAGATTAAGATTTCTTAAATATATACGCACCTTTTTTAAAACCACCGAAAAATTTTTATTCTAACAAAATGTATAACATCTGTCTCATTTACTTTGCGACATGAAAAGAACAAAGTAAACAGCAAAATATGAAAATATCTACATAAATAAAGCAAATAAGAAGAGCAGAAAGAAAGAAAATGGAGTGAAATTTTGTGTCGGCCTTGATGAAATGAAATAAGATGTAAGCATCTTAGTAAAACTTTTTGATCTACGATTCCGCATGGCCGACCAAGCATGCCGTCAGTTGCGAGCATTTCGAGCGTTCTACTGAAACAGCGACTCACGAATCTCACTTCGAAGATCAAAGAAAAGTTCCACTGACTTGCTTTTCACTCATGTAAGCCACGAGATCTTTTTTTGAAAAACAAAATAGGTAAATTGTAGTTTGAAATATAAAGCATTAAATACGAAACATTGTCCAGCATAAATACTTAACAATCATTGTGGTTCGAGCAATTTAATTTTCGCTATTTTTTGCTACGCAGAAAACAAGCGGCATTTGTAGAGCTGCACTAAAATGTCTCTAAGCAGTGGCTTCGCTACGGGGGCCGAGGGAAGTGGTCCGCCCCTAGTGTCACATGAAATACATTTGAGTTTATGTAAAATATAAATACTTCAATTCAGAAAATCTTCTCCAATACTTTAAATTACAGTTACTCTATCAAATCCAATAGCATCACCACGGAGGTTGGGGGGAGGTGGGTGACAACACCAATTACTGCTCTGATTGGCAACATTCTTGCTAGCTACACCACTGGTTTAAGAGTATAAAATTTCTCACATATGCAGTTCTGGAGAATATAAGTGAAACACTCTTTCGTATATGAGAGCTATTTATCCTAGAAAAGCAAAAAGTGTGTGAATTTTTCAGGAGTAACATTTTTTGGAAATTTTGGTACGGAGCTGTACAAAAATTTCACTTTTTTTTCCAGAATTTTTGACCCCCTGTCTCCTTAGTCACAATGTGTCAAGCTACATTTATTATCATATTTTTATTAAAAAAATGCGCGATGCATCTTGTTACCCCCTACCTCATCCATGTCACAAACTGTCCCAATTTAGGAAAAATACCTAAAAAATTTTAACTATTACTGCAGAAAGAACTAAGGGGCCATCCACAAATGATGTCACACTTCTCAGCATAACAGACCCCACTCCCCCCTTTGACACAAAGCGTCAAACTTCATAACGTTCGTCCTATCTCCTCCCCCTTCCCGTGTCACACCTCACATGCCTCGCTACATTGCATTAACATTTTTGTGAAAGAATCTTTCATTCAAAATGTGTAATGTCACTCCTTGTCACAAATTTAAATTTCTATGCCCCCCCCCCCTTCAAATCTTTTCATGATTTGAAAGGGTGTGATATCACAAGGCCAAATTAAATTTCGACTGTAAATGTTGGTACATATTCATCTGTTCAGCCTACTAAAATATATATATCAGTTTTCTCTACTGCTTTTACGATCATAGTTTTATTACCGTGGAAATATAAAGTGGAGTTGTCTTGATGACAAATCGATAACAGACTTCATATATATGAAGACCCTTTCATAATATATGAAAAGGCTTCTTATATCCAAGTCAATTCCAACGCTGAAGTTCCAGTTCCTCAGCAACAAATATCAATATAGATGTAATTTTTTTTTTTTTTTTTTTTGAATACGATAGTAGATAATTAAAAAAAAACAAATTGCTAATTAAAAGTTTTAGGTCAAATTCCTATTTTTAATTAGAATGTTAGTATATGTAATCATTTCGTGTGAATATTATATATACTTCTTTTATTTTTAATTGTTAAACAATAGCAAATATTATAATGATATAATTAAACAATATTAAAACAATATCTAATAATGTCAATTCATGAATTTTCATCGGTTTTACACTAGAACGATATATTTTGTCCCCAAAGCTAATTGTTCAAATAAATCAAAATTCATTTGACAACTATTTTTGTTAAAAGTTAACATTAAAAAATAAAACAAAATAAAATAATGGTAAGATTCACATGTAATTAATACATGTATGTTAAATAAGTTATAAAAGTGATTTTAGTGAATGAAATAAATCTAATAATTCTTTATGCAATGTTAAATGATGAAATCTTTAAAAAATGTCAGAAAAGTGTTCAGAATTAAATCCTTTAGTGTAGTCTGCATGTATCTTATGGGCAGTAAAGAGTTAAGTAACCACAGCCACTGTGGATCTAAGTACATGAACTTGACCTTAAGATGTTATGGGGCCCACAAACGGGTGACAGAGGTAAAGGCTTAAATGCCACCAGACTAGTTTTTTTTATATAAAAAATAAGTTTCAACTTTAACTATGACAATGAAGAAAGCACAAGCCCCGAGGAAAAACTTAAAAGGTCGTTCACCCCCTATTTGCGACATTCTGAACTGGTCTTTTGATAGGAAGCTTTCGCAACCGAAAAAACTGAAAATACACGAGATTTCGAACTTATTTGTAACTTTTTCTCGGGTGGGAAGATTACACGCGGCAGATAATCTTCAACATCAATGCGCTTATCGTTGAGTCATTCGACGAAAATTAATGGGAGTTTTTTTTTTCGGCACGTGTTTGAAATGCTTTTTTTATCTTCTAATACGCCCACCTATTCATGAAAGTCGATTTTTTAAAAATTATTTCCCTTTAAATTAATTGCGTGTAATCCTTTGAAATATACTGCTTACATTTGATGTGGAAGTACAGTAGCCCCTCGTTACATCGCGATACGTTGTATCGCTCATTCGGATATATCGCGCTTTTCTTTTTTCCCCCCCAAAAATGTACTTATATTGTTAAAAAATATTTCTTTGCACTTGACATCCCAGGAAAAAAAAATCTCTTTTTCTCAGAAAAAGTATTTTCTCCTCTTTTAAATTAAAAAACAAAGCTCATATTTTCCTTAATTCAGTTTAGGCTGTCTTTCGATTATTATTCCACCATAAAACAATTAAAATATTTCTTTTTTTTTTCTAATTTTAAAAGATAAATTGGTAGACTAATTTTCTTTTGTTTTTATTAAGAAAATCATCCTAAATAAGATCACAAGCTAATCCTTTTTTGGTACACGTCATCAAGTTGTTCGTTAATTGAATCGTCCATTTTCAGACCTCGGTTATATCGCATTTTTGGATATATCGATCTTTTTAGTTGTCTCCCGTCAAGCGCGATATAAAGAGGAGTTACTGCAGGCCCATCATTTAGAGGGGCAGAGGGGGTCGATTCCCCCCCCCCCGACTTTGGGAAATCAATGTATTGGCATATAAGGGGGCGTGGTTTTTGCCACTTTTTGGTGAATTTTACATTGTGAGTGTACCCTTTGCCCCCCCCCCCTGAAAATTTCGAAATGACGTCCCTGGGTTACTGTATAATGTTTACTAACATAAATAAATCGCTTGAAAAACGCCTTTTTGGAGCTAGTAAACAAGCTACGCAAAATAAATAAAATTGCAAGAATCAAAATGGAAATATTTTTCAATGTTCATAGATATTCGTGAAACGAAAAGCTTTTATTTTATTCAGATATATACAGTAAAACTCCTCTTACCTCACACCCCTCAGATGTAGTCACCCCTCATAGCGGAGTTTTAAATTTCCCGGCAGTAAGCTTAATGTATTATAGGAACCTCTCTTGTACGAACATCACCCTCAAGTACGGACACAGACACTACTTAGCCAGTCATTTACATTGGTGTGTACTTTTTTTTTGGGAACAAATTATTTCAGGAATAGAAAATTAAATTTCGATAATAAAATAAATTGGGAAGTTGATATTACCCTCTATAACGTTGACGAAACCCACTTGTTTTACAGAGCTGTACAGGATAAAACTTTGTTTTAACTAGCAGAAAACAGCTCTGGTGAGGCATTTTCTGAATACTGAACGATTGCATTCAAGTCTTCCCAATTTGTAAAAGATCCCTTACGATTCTTTGCCTATCTGAGAATAACTAACGGGGTCAGAAGAAATGCACAGCACTAACGTTCAAATAAAAACTCATTTAATTAAAATAAACCTTAAGTATACAAATATTTGAAAACGAACAGCTTGACAACAGCCGCGTGCAAGCTTTGAAGAACGTCAACATGGCATTCCGAGAGGAGTTGAGTTGCACTCTGCCTATTGTTATAAAGTTTTTATGATTTTCAACTGGAATTTTTTTATGAATTGCAACATCTAGTTTATTACGAAATTTTCAAAAGTATAAATTGCTATTTTTTGCACATGCTCAGTGACGAAAAAAGCTGGTTTAAATGTTCCTATTTTATGAAATTTTCAATGTTTTGATTTGAAATTTCCGTTGCATTTTTCTTGTATTCTGTTCAATTTTCTAAAAGTTTGGTAAAGTTGTACGGAAAACTTTGAGCGTTATAAGCCAAACACATGCGAACAAAATTGATATTAAGGTAAAAAAATGATTAGATACTCGTATTTTCGTGAATATGGGTGATATTTTCACAAAAATTTATAAAATTATTGCACAGAATAAGTAAACTGATTTCTGAAATTTTTAGCTTATTCCCTGCTATTTACGATGAAGGATGATCAAAAAGCCTTTTCTTTTTCTTCAAGTTGTTGCTTTTCTACTCAATGTATGGTTCATTTTATTTTTAATGAAAAACAGCTAAAATATTCTTTCCATGTGACAAAAGTTACAGAAAAATTGGCCTTTTATTTCTCGAGAAATTCGTAAAGATTTGACTTTTTCAAAGTGTCCTAATACTTTTTGTTACATAGTTGCTATTGTTGCTGTCTTGTGCCAGCTAGGCTGGCAACTCTGGGTACGCTGCTACACTTTTCCAACTGCATCTTTATTTGGTGTGATGTCCGACTTCCACGGTACACACATGCCATAAGGACCTATTTATAGAGTAGGCAACTACTCACAGCACAACAACACATTCACACTAAGGGCAGAGTTCAAGTGAAACGCCATTGCAATCGCTTCGAGGCGATCGCAATAGACCAAAATCGCAATCGCTACTGGAAGTCGAATTACATTAGAATCGCATCTCGTAGCAATTGTAACGTTTCACTTGAATCCAAATTTGGGAATTTGCGATTGCATTAGTGAGTTGCGATCGTCCGTGTTTCACTTGAATTCCTGCCTAAGAACGGACAAGCACAGGAAAGAGAAAGTACATCCATACCCGAGCTATGACTCGAACCTGGAACTTCCCCAACCGTGTCAGACTTCTCCGACTACTAGACAGGTTGGCCGGCTTGTTACATAGTATGTGTCCCATTATGGTTGTTTAAAAGGGTTATTGCTGAACTCGCTATTTTTATTCCCTGCACTGGCAGATTTATTTGTTTTCTTAACGTGATTTAAAAGCAGTTTCTACTGTACTGGTGCGCCATTTTCCCATGTCTGCTTTGTATTGTCATCGCCTGATGCGATATAGAAATTCCTTTGGGTCACCAATGCTTGGACCCCACGCAGGTGAAACCTTCAGACGAAAACATGCTGTTTTGTGTCTATTAACACCAAAGCAGGGAACTCTCAGGAATGTGAGCAAATAGTCAACAAGTGTTCGTTTTCCGCGAAAATCCAGCCATGTGCTTATTGTGTACCACTGTAATATGGCAAATGGTTGACATTTGTTAAGCCCAGCGAGAATTCCTGTTTGGTGTGAAGCGACATCATGACACTATTCTGGAACATAAATTCGAGTAGAATGTAAACGCTTTGACAAGAGAGATGTAATAACTTTCATCATTCTCAGAGTTGAGATAAACACATGTTGTCAGATAAACACATTTGACTGAAAAGGCTCCCTTATATACCCGGACTGGGGGGGTCAGCGGAGAGAACCGATTTGAAGAGCGAACAACACGGAAGGATGGTTGTCACGCAGAGTTCTAAATATCTTAACGTATAACTTGTGTAACATAGCTGTAAATAGTATAGAAATTAAAATGCTAGAATTTTACTTGCATCCTCTGTCTCAATCAACTAACAAACAGGGTGGCCAAAACGGTACACTACTTTAAATAGTTCTTTTACATTTTCTCCCATGTTCTTTTTGCACTATTCAGTCTCCATTTGTGAGAAGAGGGAAGATATAGTCTTCCTTCGTCGCTTGTCCGGCTTCGTGCCTATCTTGTAGACTTTTTGCTCCTATTACCTGATTTTACTCAAGTACAATATTCAACATAAAAGGATTTGTAACATATTTTAAAATAATGTGGTAATAAATTACAATATTAGATCAAAGAATATATTATAAAAGGTTGAACTTTAACCCTTCATTGCATGGTGTGCCTGATCTGGCACAAACAAAAAAAAACCCTCATATATTCCTATGATATTTAAATGCAGTTAAGCTGAGCTTTGTGCCCCTTCTGAAACATTGCTATAACAGTTTAGTGTGATTTTTATGCTATAGTTAGTTGCACTAGTCTAAGTATTACAGTTCTTGCTTTTGAAAAATAGAGTGTCTGCATTACAGTAAGAAGTGTGCTTAATCATTATTTCCTTTGTTCCAAAAATGTTTAAATATATATGCTGTACTTAGTGGCAAAATTTGTTTGTTCCACTTACGGCACAAAACACATTGTTGATTATTACACGTATCGGTATAAGCATATACTATGTGCTTTGCGCCATATGTGGAACAAACAGATAAAACGTCATTTTTGGGGCAAATTTTTAAGATTAATTTTTTTTCTTCATTTTTCCTGAACCCAGGGCTATTAAAAGGTAACATATGATTTTTTTCATGAAAATATAAAAAATCGCGCAATGAAGGGTTGAGACAATAAACAATAAATCTTTAAGAAATTAAAAACAGCAGTTCTTAAAACTTCGGCGTTCACACACAAATAGCCAGCAGAACATTTCATTCCACTTCAAATAACATGTCAAGCGTCTGCAACTAATTTCATTTGCTTTGCGATCGATGGAAAAAGGAATTGAGTCGCAACTGCCAGGTCCCAGTTTTATCTGCCTGTCCAGTTTAGTCCAACTTTCAATTACATATAATCATCCCGTTCTCTAATTCAATTGTTTTTTACGAAAAAAAGAAAGAAAAATGAAAAATATATTTAAAAAAAGAAAGGAAAAGGAATAATTTTTAATTTTGTAGTCCTAAACAAATTTATAATGATTTTTTTTTACTTAATAAATTTTGTAAAAAGTAAAAGCTTTCGTTATAGTAAATCAATAAATTATTACGCGAGAACATTTATCACTATTGACATGCCAAAAAGGAAAAAAATCACTGAAAATGCGTTCAGAAAGCAAAAACGAAACAGAAACTTTAAGAGTTATATTATATCATCAAAGCATTAAGAAAGGAAATGCCTTTACAACAATGCAGTGTCACACTTTTTTTTTTCAACACAAAGCTGACTCCTCAAATCTTAAAATAATTTATTTTGCATCCCACTTTCCATATAATTCAAAGTTACTCTAATTGGCAAGATAACCAAGTTAATAATTCATTTTAAACGATTTTTAGAGATAATTTTTAAAATTTTTGATTACTATACGATACTTTAAGAATGTTTCATAAACTTTAGGCTAAAAAATAGTAATACTATTAAAATAGGAGTGGGGCAGTAATAAATAGACCACTTCATGAATCAAAGTTTAATGACTGTGTAATGAAACTAAACTCCTGCAAAAGATTTGAGTCAAAGGGACTATTTGCTGAATAGATGTTGACAGTGATGCAGACATCAGATGAATACATATTTCAAGATTGCAGCGGAGCGTCTACACGAGCATAAGAGTACAACAGCTAAGTCGTAAGTGCACGAAATATAGTGCTCCTCTTAAATGGTGAGCTATGACCTTGACAGTGTTTACCTTTTTTTAGGGGGGGGGGGGTAATAAGTTTTTAATTGAGTTAGGTTACTTGCATTATAGGATTCCAATTCCAATCCGTTCCAATGTGTGTGTGGCACGTTTCTTTTTCACTGAACTTCCTCAAAAAGTGACAAACATTGTCAAGGTCATAGCTCAACTTACCCGAGAAGAACTGTAGGTATTTTTGGAATTTATTCGTGATTTGTGCTTTCTTTTTTGATCGTTCTTCATATATCATACGTGAAATTGCTTTAGAAATATCTCAGCAAGGAAGAGGGGGTGGGGGGAGAATCGATGAAATTTGAAAACGATTATATTGAATGAAATATGAAATCGACAATTAAAAAATAAAAATAGTTTGAATTTTGACATCTAGAATTCAAATTATGTTTTTTGAAATGACGAATTGCGATAGATGAGTGTGTGTAGGCGGTTATATGTGTGTGTGTGTGTGTGTGTGTGTGTGTGTGTGTGTGTGTGTGTGTGCAGGACATGGGCTCCACTACCTGAAGGAGCAGGGGCCGGTGGATGTTCCAGGAGGTGGAGCACCGGGACGCACCCTGTGGCAGACTTCGCGTCCAATTTGAAAAAGGCACCACGTGACAACTGAGGTCGAAAATGAAAATAAATAGCAATTTAATGTTGCAAAAAAAATCTCCTTATTTATCTGATTTTTTTTTTTTTTTTTTTTGTCGTGTGCCAGCCAGGCTGGCAATTTGGGGTGCGCTGCTTCACTTTTCCAACTGTACCGTTATTTGGTGTGAAGTCCGACTTCCACAGTACAAGCATGCCATAGGTACCCGTTTATAGGGTAGGCAACCTTTCACACAACAACACATTCACACAAAGAAAGGACAAGGACAGGAGAGAGAAAGCACATCCATGCCCAAGCCGGGACTCGAACCCGGGGCCACACCATCCATGGCAGACTACTCTGACCACTAGACAAGGTAGCCGGCTATTTATCTGATACTTTTGGTTTGATAAGTTCAATTTGGAATTGCAAGGAAAAGAAACGATGGTTTCTTTTCTCAAGATAGTATCCAGACTTTTGTAACGAGAGCAAAAAATTAAAATGAGGACGTATATAAAGATAAAATTACGTATACATAAAAGAATAAAAATCAAAATCATCAATTAAAATAAAAGTCATAGATACAAATTACGGGGTTATCAAAATCAAGAAATTCGAAAAAAGCATAACAATGTTCGGAGATTTGAGCCATTTTTTTGAGCAGTTTGAAAGTGAAAAAAATAGAAGAAAAACGTAAAGTAGAGGTTATTATTCATAAATAATATCTTAAAAAAGAATTACAACGATGTCATCCAGAGCAGAACTTACAAAGAACAAATGTGGTTGTAATCAAGTTATGTAAATTTTAAAAAGGCTAAAACTGCAAATCAGATGTAGTTCTGAATTTTTTTGAATATAAGTTGCTTGGCTCTGTTAGGGTTGTGTGATTCTAGCTTTGCATTTTTGAAAAACCTGTTTACTGAGTTAAACGCAAAAAGCTACATAATTTTACTACAGACTTCTAAACCTTATAATTTCTAAACCAAGCATTTTTTGACAATAACTGCACGTATCGTTTTCAAAAGAGATTAAATTTGAAACAATTTTCTCTCAATATATTAGTCCACAATTAATACACTGGTAGACAAAATTATAGACTCAAAATTTAATGATTTCGTTTTAATCATAACTCATTCAAACTTTTTCCATTAAAATAAGGATAAATAATTGAAACAAGTTTTAAATTCAGCATAACTCATCATTAAAATTTAAAAAAGTAACGTTATTTAAAAACGTACAACTTTAATATTTTGTCATTACATGAAACCTGAATGAAAGTATAAAATTACAGGTAAAAAAAAATCATGGATTGCAGTGACGTCTTTTTTCGAATAAATTAATTCAAAGAATAAGCATGAACTCATATTTTCATTAGCGATGGATAGTTGTTTTATTTTTTAAAACTTATTGTAAATACTAAAATACACTGTTAGATAAATTTATTAACTCTCTTTTATTTTAATTTTATTTCAACTATAACTTAATCCAGTTTAATATTATTTTGTTGAAGTAAAGATGAATGACGGAGAAAATAGTTATTAATTCAATATGAATAACGAGCTTAATAAAACAATTAATGTTTTCAAAAAATGGACAACTTTATTATCTTATCATTACGCGAAAACTGGTCAAAAGTAAAAATTCCCGGATAAAAGAAAATTTTCTTCGAAAATGTCCTTTAAAATCATAACATGAACCAGTGTTGCTATCCAATGATCAGTAGTTACTTTATTTTTAAATATTAATGAAAAACAACAAAAATTCTTTTGATTCATATTTTTATTGTTGGTCATTCATTTTGAGAAACAGTTTTTCTCTCTTTTGGCTACATTGATGTAGCCTCCACCCCCTTGGAGGAATTGGTGCCAAAATCTAATAGGCACCAATTCAAGTGAGGGTATAGGTGTGTACCGAATTTCATTCAATTTTATGCAGTGGGTTTTGCTCCATAGTGGCCACACAAAAAAAAAACTGGTCACACACAAAAACAGGTCACAAAAATGGTCAAAATGGACTCAGCACTCCTCAAAACGTGCAAATCCGTCGCAATTCGAAAATTTTCACAAATCTAATACTTCCTTCAAAAAAAAAAATGTCGAACAAACTACACATATATAGTACTTAAAGTAGGTTAGTAATTTTTGTAAAAATATTTTGCATATAGGTAAAAATGTTTGGAAAAACCGAGTACAATGTGACCCACACGCGGCGACGGAATATTAATAATATTTTCTAATGCTGCAGCATTCTTTCAGGATTTGACATCCTTAATTTATATTAGTTCTGTAATAAACGCATTCAAGTATTAATTCAATTTCTAAAGCAGAGAAGGTTTTACTGGCCAAATTAGCTCCAGCATAAAATATTGAATGTGTATACATTATATATGTGTGCGTGCATGTGCGCGGATGTGTGATAATCTTCTTTCAATAAGCTAATTTTTAAAAAATATTCCCATTATTCATATATTATGTTGAAAATGCTTACATTCAACTTAAACGAATTGACAGGGATTTTTCTACAAAGCTGTTCACACAACAGGTACCGCAAAAAATGTGTCATTTCAACTATCAAGTAAGATACAACAAAAAAGAAATCGAAAGTACATTTTAGTATTGATTAATGCACATGACATGCACGACTCCTCTCCACAAATCACGCATCTTTTGAAATCCAAAAATGATTTTTAAGTTTTCCCAATTCATAGCCAATAAACCAAACATTTCTTGAATGGAATAAACATTTCTTCGAAATTTCATTTCTTTTTACGGAAACATTCCTTCGAGCGCATCGATGAAGAAAAAAAGAAAGAAATGAAGCCAAACACGTGAGATCACTTAAGAATTTGGGTCACCGAGTGAACGAAAGTAAAAGTAGCCGCTCATCTCTCGAGCGCGTTTTCTACCTTGATAAAACTAAAACTGGCGCACTGCACCAGATACTCGGAGAAAAGGTAAACAATAGCGATTTCCCGCGCAAATTTCCCGAACAACCGATGCTCGTCATTTCGAACCTTTTCACAAAAAAATGTATCCTGCCCCTGTCGTTATTTACACCACTCGGTCAGTGGATTGAAGATATTTGATCGACGAAGAAAAATACAAAAATGCAGCACTAGGTCACTGAACTTGAACCGCCGCGGCATAAACAAAACGACAGCGAAAAACAAACCGAAACTATTGTGTAACAAGCAAGGAAACTGTGATGTCTTACTTCGCTCGTGGGATGCCATAGCTTCTTCTTGGTTTTGTGAGAGGGGGGCCCGCTTCAAATGTGTGAAACTATGTTGTCAGAAGGCTTTAACTCGAGAGCTTACTTGAAGAGTCAATGGGTTAATAGAGCCAAGCGCATCGCATTCCATTATGGAAGAGCGGCCGGCCACCTTGAAAAATATGATTTTTAGCGCCATCTTTGATATGAATTCTTAACTAAAATTTAGAAGATTGAAATTCGCGGTAAACATGATTGTTTTGTGGGGTGAAAAATGATCTTATCAGGGGTCAGGAGCGAATATAGGGAAGAGGCAAAGGGGGGGGGGGCAATTGCTCTTCCCTAAAGCATTAGAGAGAAGGGCCCGAAGGTGACAGCTACTGTTTCAAGCTATATGGACCCATGGGCACCGGCCGAATCATACGTGGGGGGGGGGGGGGGGGGGTGCAATCGAACTTTAAAAAAAAATTGAAAAAAATAGCAAAAATTGTTTTTCTCAAAAAAATGAGCAAAATAAAAAGAAAGCTTTCTTTCAAAAAAATTTTATAATTAAAAATTTTAATTTGTTTTTTACTTAAAAAAATCATTATAATTATTATTTTACAAAAATCCAGGAGTTGGGGCTTCAAACGCACTCCCCGCCGGCGCCCCCATGCATAGATCTTAAATACTCATAAAAAAGTTCAAGGAAAAGATATTGATAACATACATTATTCGGATGCACAGTTACAACAAGCCATTAAAAAAAATAAATTTAAATTCTTAACATTTTATTAACTGTGGCCGATTATTAACTGTCGATAAATCAATAATCGGTCAGTTTGCTCATCGACGCATCCCTAATATAAAACTTTTCGAAGTTACGATTTTGCAATTATTTTTTCTTATCATATTAACTATTTTATGGGTTGCTTTAAGTCCTTTGATTCTTGTCTTTCAAATCACAGTGTGCCGTACGTTTGGGAGAATAATCGTAACTTGGTTCAACTCAAATGCCACCGAAAATTGTCTAAAAGTGCAATCTATTTGTGCAATTACCTTAATTCCCAAAAATCCCCTGATCCCCCTACCTCCTTCTAACATCTCAAATGATAGGTTAAAAACAAGATTTTAGGTTTAACTTTTATAATATTATTACCTATTCTTTAAAGCAATGAATTGTCATAAAACTTTCATAATTAAACTTTTTTTATGTTTCTAAAATTTCCCTTATTTTTGTCTTGTTTTTCTGCAGAAGTTGGCTACTAAATTTGAAGAGTTGGCCCTGAATCGGGGGAGGGCGGCAACGGTCCGGCCCTGAAATTACTCTTTCTTCAGCAAAATCCTCTATACTGCCGTGCTAAGCCCAAAAGTCGTATCTGCACTTTTTAACAAAATTGAGTCATCGCCACCAGGGGGTTCTTTGTGACGTATTTTACCTAAATACAAAATTATATGGTCCTTTGAGAACGGGGAATATTTTTAAAAAAATTCTGAAGAAGTTTCATCTGAATCAAACACATGGTGGCGCAAAACTTTAACCCTCGTGGGCTCCTTGGGGTCATATGTGACCCCAATGCAATTTCTGTTTAATATATTTTGTTAATCAACCATTTGTTTTTAATGGCATTTTGTGGCTTTTATTCTTCTAGTTTTCTATTCAAAATAATGCTATTATTGTGTTTTATTTTTCCCGAATTGCATTTTTTGCACACAAAACCCTTGGGGTCACTTCCCCAGAAGGCCGAAAAAAGAGGACGTTGCGACTTTTGTCCAAGAGAACTGGACAGAAAATGCATTGAAAAATGTCATAAGTGTTTGAAATTCACTTGCAAAAATCATGTTTTTTCAGGTCTGTAATAGATGTAAATAAATCTACAGTTATTGTTAATAAATCTACAGTTTTGCTCTAAAATTATAATTTTAATTCATAAACTAAATTTTACTTTAATTGTATCTTTTTATTTTTTGTTTTTTTTTTTAGCTTTAAAAAGTGTGTGAACTTAAATAATGCATGTAACATTCAATAATTATAATGAATTAATTAAAGGAAGCATTGGGGTCGTTTATGACCCCAAGGGTCTTGAGTGTAACTGAAATGGGAGGGACCCACGAGGGTTAAAGAGTTATATCTCGGTTTGAGCTCGACTGCCGATGCCACATTTGCGCTTAGCGCGGCAGTAGTAGTCTATAGCATCCCAGGGGAACTTTGGGAACAAACACGTCGTCCCTCCGCACCATTTCATAAAAAATTAATAAAACCAAAAGTGGCATACCTATGGGGTCTAGCCCCTACGGATGCGCTAGTTTAAAAGTGGCAGCGAATTCTCACCGCCCGCCAGAGGACGCTCTACGCAATCCCTCCAGCTTTCCAAGAGGAATCAATGTAAATGATACTGCATCTGTCATCTTTTTAAATGCTGCTATGGGAAAGAAAATATATTTTTTTTTCAACTGGGTTTTGGTGTAAATCTTCGACGGACATTATGAATTAAATATGATTTTCATCCCAGGTAAATAGGTGCCGTATTCTTTGAGAAATAGGTTTAACCGAATTCACTTACCAATTTGCCAAATCTGACATTTTTTAGAGTCTGCTATTGGTAATAATATTTTTTTTTCAAATGGAATTTTGTGTAAACCATCGATTAACATTATGAACAAAAAATGATTTTGATCCTACCGAAATTTTTTGGCAATTTTTAAAATGCAGCCGATTAAACATTTTTCTTAAAAAAATATTTTTGGAAAAAAAAAAATAGAACCGACTTCAGTTGGAAATTGCTCTAAAAAGTAAAAAATAATTTTTTCTTTGAAAAACCATCGAAACTACTTTTAAACATAAGTTTTGAAGTCGGCGCAAAAACGATAGGTAAAATGATATTTCACCATATTTTGCCAAATTTTTTTCAGAGAAACCATTGAAAATTAAAAGCAGAATATTTGTACCATTACACGAATGTGTGGTAATCAATGAAATGAATCCATTAAAATTTATATTTGTAGTTGAATTGTAGTTGCGTATGAATCTATACATTGTTTTTGCTTCAAAACTTATGTTTAAAAGTAGTTTCGATGGTGTTCAAAGAAAAAAAATATTTTTTACTTTTTAGAGCAATTTCCAACTGAAGTCGGTTCTAATTTTTTTTCCAAAAATATTTTATTTCATTCTTTTTAGTGTAAATGCACTTAAAATAATCAAAATATAGTTAAAAAAACATGCAGCTGTTCAAAAAAATCCTTGCAGACCTGTACTCGATCTCATTCCATCAGGAACTTCAACCCGACGCGTTTAACCACTTGACCATCGGGTCGCTCATTGCAGTAAAGGATTTACGATAGCACATATTGTTTTAAGGGCGATTCTCTGTAAACTCGTCATTTTTCACACGAAATCTGTCCGGGCACGGTTTTTTGAAATTTTCGTATAATTATAATACTATTGCTCAGAAAATGAATCTATTACTTTAGTTTGAAAGAGGGCCAATTGAAGTTTGTGTTTTTCTGATAAATCATGATAGGGGGTAAGTCCCCCGCCTGGTATAACTAGGCAGGGGACTGTGCCAGGTGACTGTGTTTTTGCTCTTTGTTGCGTAATATCGGCAAAACTATTGGGACATAAATAGTTACGAGACTACCTATAAATTGAGGCACAAATCGTGGACATAATAACTAATCTGTTTTATAATTAAATTAATTGACATTAATAAAATCACTTCCCAGAGGACTGTTTTCGCAACGACCCTGATGCATACTTTCATCACAAATGTGGCTCTCAAACTAAGCAAAGTAGCGTTTCAACACCGTTCTCGGCGATTCCGGCAAATTCACACTGATTACTTTAAACTTCAGGCAATTGAATTGCATTGAATACAAAAGAATTTGCAAAAGTTACAGATTTTTCATATTACAGCATTGAATTTGTTGCAGGGGACTGTTTGAAAAAACTCCGGACAGAATTTACATGACAATTTTAAGTTTTAGAAATACATAATTGTATCTTATTTCATAAGGAAAATTTAGCTTCATTATTCTATTTTTAGATATTAATTGCCAAATTGCTGTAGTGTTAATAGATTTTTTGAAATACTATCTTTAACAGTTAGACTATGGGATTGGGACAGCCAGGGGACTGTGTTTTTGGCGCTTAGATAATTTCTAGAAAAAAAAATTAAATTGTTATCATTCTTAATACAATTGGGCCACAAAGTATTAATGCTTTACTTGTATTACGAGCGATAATTACTTTATTACACTTTATTATTTTTGAAATACTCCGTCCGGACAGCAAATTACCAGTTTACAGAGAATCGCCCTTAAATAGAAATTTTAGTTTTTCGATTTCTTGAATTTGACGTAAATGCAAGGTATAAAATACAGAATTTTATAAAGGTACAAAAATTAACATAATTGATTGTGTATATAATTCTTGAAAAAATAATATAAGTGCCGCAAATCAAAAACCATTTATTGCAACAATCGATTCAAAGCCCCCAAAAATGGCGCAAACGTCCATAAGAAAATTCTACAGCATCGAAGGACCCCATTGCCAATTTTGACAAAGATCCGACCAAAACTGCCATTTTGTACTATAAAAAAATACGGGGTAGATCCCCATGGGGTATGTACCTGCATAAGGACATTGCAATCATTAAATCATTCAAAAAGAAAAAACATGCAGATGTTCAAAAAATCCTTGCAGACCTGGGAATCGATCTCATTCCATTAGGAACTTCAACCTGACGCGCATAACCACTTGACCGTCGGGTCGCTCATTGAGTTACGGATTTACAATAGCACATATTGTTTTAAATGATCATGAAATGTTAGTTTTTCGATCATAACTTTTTTTTCTAAGGAACAAATATCGTCATATGAGTACATAGTACCTAAGTTACACCATCTCCTATCGATTAAAAAAAAAATCGTTCAAATCGGTTCAGTAGATCAGATGTTATGTGCGAACGCGAACAAACAAAAAAAAAAAAAGTATACGCTTTGAATTGAGAACCTCTTCCTTTTTTGAAGTCGGTTAAAAATACAGCAAAAATTTCGATTAGATAAAAATTATATTTAGTTCACAATGTTAATCGATGGATTACACCAAATTTCAGTTGAAAAAAAATATTATTACCAATAGCACTCTAAAAAATGACAGATTCTGTCAGATTTGGCAAGTTGGTAAGTGCATTCGATTAAATCTATTTCTCAAAGAATATGGCACCTATTTCCCTGGGATGAAAATCATATTTAATTCATAATGTCCTTCGAAGATTCACATCAAAATCCAGTTGAAAAAAAAATATTTTCTTTTCCTGTAGCAGCATTAAAAAAGACGACAGATCCAGTATCATTTACATTGATTCCTCTAGGAAAGCGGGAGGAATTGCGTAGAGCGTCCTCTGGCGGGTGGTGAGAATTCGCTGACATTTTTAAATATCAAAGATTTAGCTCCTCCCCTTTAACCTCCTTGGGTCTAGCGCCACGGTCAAACAATTCTGAATTCGTTATTTAAAAGCACTAGATAAATACGTACACAAAGCATAATTTGCTCATCTAATAAAAAGAAAGAAAACAGGAACTTTAAAAGAAAATGTAAAATTAAAATATAAATAGTATAAAGATTATATTATGAACAGAAAATCAAAACAAGAACTTTAGTCGGGGCCACATTCCATCAAAAAAAAGGCCTCTCATTAGGTTAAGAAAACTAGGAGAAGGGTATGAGTTCGTTGGCGCCTTAACCCTTTATGTCCCAAATTAATTTAACAATGAATTTATATATATATTTTTGGTTTTTTGAGTTGAAAATACATAAAAAAAAATATTTTTACCGAGTATAAAATTATAAAGCCCCCAAGAAAACTGTTTCCTATCGCAGGTACCGTCTGTCAGCCTCTCAGCGAAGTACAAGGAGTGGTACTCAAAAGCTTCAGCATGATTCCAACCATTTAGGATTCATAATACTAAATTAGTACAAGCGGGACTTTTGAGTCCCGTCGGGGCATAAAGGGTTAATTGTTTCAAACGCCTATATAAAAGTATGGATAGAGTGTGTCTTTAGCTTCTGGTTTAAGAGGGAGTTGTCTCTAGATCTAGTAACACGTACTTTACCGTAAGTATGATACACACACAGAATTAGAGGGATACGGGAGTTTCTCCCTGAATTTTTTTCGAAACGAATCTTTACTAATGTTGGGTGTTTTGAAGGAAAAGAGAGGTTCCGAACAGATAGATACAGATGGCAACTCAATATGCATTTAAGTTTTTCTTTTTCATTCACAGTATTTCTCTTTTTCCAGTTTTAAAGAGCCTTGAAAGATTTCCTTTTTTTTTTTTAATATTTGAGAGACTAGTTGGCTAGCCTTTTGTAAAAAAAAACATTGCTGATCTTCAAGAATAAGATCTCCCTCCCCCCCCTCTTCAGTGCTGTTTTTGTCGTTAGTATAAGGAATGTATTTCTTTTTTTTTTTTTTTGGCCCTTTTTTGATCAAATTTGACTGTTCTTTGTAGTTTTTTTACTTTTTCTTGTGCCCTTCTTCGAAGGGGAGGTGGATCTATCAACATTACTCATTACCTAGAGCGTTGATCTTTTAGAATCATTTGTTCTAAAACTGGGACTTCTATTTTCTTTTACACAACTACAAATGCCAAAGTTTTGACATTTCCTGGCAGAAATATTAACCAAACGTTTGGCTTCTTTTCTGAATTTTTCCAGGTTTGATTCACACTTATCTGATCTTTTCTATATCTATACTGTAAGGAATCCCTACGATTAGAACAATATAACTTTATCATTTGTGAAATCCTAAGGTAAAAAACAGAAGAAATAGAAGCTTTTGACCATACTTATTACGCATTTTTAACGTAGCGTAGAATACACTAGTAACGTTTAGTATGTAAAACTGCACAAAATTACTAAACCTATTCAATTCCTATCCAATTCCTTGGATCCTTGGAATCCAATTCCTTCCTATTCAGTAGGACATTTCAACATTTGTCCTGTCTTCACTACGTAAGACTGAGCTATTTTGCAATTGCAAAGTAGCACATAAACTAGCAGATTATATGGGTGATTGTACGGTCAATGCGTGTTTTCGTGCCCCCAAAGAAAAAATAATCTGTTTAATTTCACACTCATTATATCACTAGTGGCCACTATTTTTATGATTGTAGTGGCAAGGGCCACACGAAATTCCAGTTTTTGGGGGTTATATCGATACCAGGGGAAAATGCGTTGCCAGTGGAATGACAGTATTGGCAGAATTCTGTCTGGTTGGATTTACTATTATTTCACTGATTTTTTGGTGTAAAATCAGAGTATATACTCATTTTAATACGACCTATGTTCAAAAAAATTTTTCACGTTGCAATAAAAAAAAAAAAAAAAAAAAAATCAATCTTGAAAACACGGCATGTTGCACACAAGTAGCAAAGCAGATCCTTGATAAAAACACTCCCCGCATTATTTACGTTCATTCAAATTACATTCACAGGGGTAATTAAGGTTAAAAATTATATTTATTATGCTGATAATATAGTTTTAATGTATATTTACCCTTTTGAGGAACAAAACTGCCAGGGGAGTGACGACAGAGAAGTGACAAAATCACACATCACCTATAAAAACGACATGACACATGCTTCTTACCAGAATTTCTCGTAATCCGTGATGTCTGCACACAATAAGCATTACATTATACATACGCACATTTAGGTAACGATTTTATTTGAAAAGTTTTCTTACCAGGGGAAATACTACAGCGACTGGCGCAGTACGCTTTTAAGCACTTTCAACGAGAACCGATGCAATAATATTCGAATTTTTTTAAAACCTCTTAGCTTGCTTTTAACTTTACTCAGTATTACACTGGTTATTCGCAGTTAACGTCATCCTTATGCATTTTTTATGCTAAATTTCAGTCTTAGAAGTTTGCCAGGTGAGGGTGACACTGTTGATATGGCCCTTCAAGAAGTGTATTTTTTTAAATATTAATAAATACTTTTTCAATGTTTACAAATGAAATATGTTTCTATGTTAATGTGAGTGTATGATTATGGCAAAAAACATTATGCCAAGTTAGCAAAAATGGAACGTCGAACATGTTTGTATAAAAACTAGTATTTGGACAGGCCAGGGGAGTATACATTTATGACTATTTTCAGCTATAAATGCTAAAATAAAATAGTTGTAGTGAATTAATTGGGTGGACCCCCCCCCCCCCCCCATATAAAAGACAATAGTCTTTATTGCTTAAGCATACAACAACATTTTTACAATCAGTTTCACATGAAATTTTTCAATCGGCCGTCTTAATTCAAATAGCGTAGAATCACCCATATACCAGAGATGGGGAGCCTGCAGCCTCGAGGCTGCATGCGACCTCCGTGTGTATCTCGTGCGTAAGCGCGGATCCAGATTTTTCAATGGAGAGGCGATTGGTTTTATTACTTATTCTTTTATTTTGTTTTCTGGTTTACAAATATAGATACATAAGTTTCGGACTTCAATTCCGAAACATTTCCGGGGAAGGACCTGAACTTCCTTCGTTCAACATCATTAAAACTCTTATAAAATTCAGTTTTTTGAACTTCAAATGGCCTCAAGGGAGGGGCGGCCCTTGCAATAAAGCTAGTTCGTGTAAGAATTAAGTTTAATTTTGAAAAGCAAGTTCAAATTTTACTCGCAAAATAATTCTGAATATGAATGTATAAAACAAACAAAAAAAAGGAAATGTGTCTGTGCAGAACTAAAATCAGTTTTTGGCTTTTTAATTCCCTATACAAAAAAGGACAGCAAGAGTTGGCGAGCCAGATGATCGGATTTACTCGATACGAATTTCGCAAAAGATTCCTTAATACAAGAGAAAAAAGTTAATTTTCAAAATTGATGATTATACTCCTGCAATGAAACTCTTTTTATCCCCATATAGTAGATAAATTCGAGGATCCCACGGAACTACAAATAGAGTTATTTACTGGTTTAAAAGCGCAACTTATAGATGTTGATTTCGAAGATCAATGATAAAGTTTTCTTCAAATATTCAATTGCTTTCAAGAAACTAAATCGTATATTCAGTTAAAATTTTTCATCGAATTTCAAAATTGTTGTGAGTATTATCGTTACAAGTTAGTTTTTTTTAGATCATGTTATTATTTTTCTAATAAGTTTCTTATAATGTAATTCAAGTTAAAAAGAAATACTTTTAAATATTTCCCAGGTAAGTGGCTAAAATTGACAGATAGGTCACTCTGAAAAATGGTTTCCGTAACAAATTCTAGCATAGAAATTCGCTTTCTGAAAATATGACACAAATGCACTGAATTCCTTCGTTCTCCTGTTGGAACTATGAGCAATTCTATTATTTTTCGTCTCACTTAGCTTTAGTCGGCTGGGTAATTTTTAACGAAAGAAGTGTGGGAAATTTTAGGACTTATTTTAAAATATATATAGGTCTCGATTATTTCTATTGGACAAAAATTCCAATTGAGGAAAATTAAAGCAAAAATAATGAATATCTTGTACTATAGGCCGACCAAAATTTTGCATGAATTTTACAACTTACAATGCTCTTTCCTAGATGGCAGCACAAGCTATGGTCTTAGTATTTTAAATAGGCTTTTAAAATTTCCCGGGAAGGGGTCAACAGATGCATACGGCAAACTATGCATATCATATCCAGGAGCGCCCCGAAGAGAGGTCACTGGAAATTCCCCAAATTTTCTCTCATTAGGCAAATTCAGCTATAGTATTGCAATCCTTTTTTTGTAATTATACATATTGTGTGGGTGTAGCTGCAATTTTTCTTTTTTTTTTATATATATTCATTACCTTTGAAAACAAGGAGACCCATTTGTAAAACTTAATCCGGTTGTTGATCTGTCACGCAGTCACTATGTTTGTTTTCCTATCAATCCTCTTAACGGTTCAAAATACACACCCCCGTTGTTATTTATCATAGTTCAAATATTTGTCAATCATCTGAAGAGAAGAATGAACATGATAGGTTTTTTTAAATGCTTGTGGTTATTTTATTAACTTTTAAGTGATACCTATTGTCCTTTCCCATAAAATAACGGTATAAGGTATGTGTGAATGCTCGTATTTTATCATTCGGAACATATCGGAATTTAGTTCGGTAAATTTTCCCCTTCCAAAAAATGTAAACTTGGGTAAGCCGGGTCCAGGGGCGTGCTTAGAGTTTTAGCGGCCCTGTGCGAAATTTGTGGTAACAGTAGATAAATATATTTTCGTTATTTATTTACTCTCCTAAAACATTACACATTTCAATCATTACTCGTCGCAATCCGTACCAACCCCTGCAGCCTGCACATAAAAATCGACATTTATTTAGACATTTTATTATAAAGTTACTATTTTATGTGATTTTTTAAAAACGAAAGAGAAAAGAAACACTCAACAAAATTTACCAAAAAACAAACGTTTATTTTGAAAAAAGAAAAACCTATAGAGACAAATAAATGACAATATAGATACATATTTAAAATAAAAATAGGGAAGAATAACTTTTCTAGATTTTTGAGCACACTGCAAAAAATAAGCCGTTGTTTTTACAGTATAATACTGAAAGCAGAGGTTTTAGTTTAAAACTGTAAAAGCGCAGTAATAAACTATAAAACTAGCTATTTTACTGTTTATTACTGTGAAACTAGCAATTATACAGTTCATTACTCTAAAATTAGCAATTTTACAGTTTATTATCACAAAATTAGCAATTTTACAGTTTATTACCAGAAAATTAGCAGTATTATACTGTAAAAACAACAGGGTAATATTGGCAGCAGAGGTTCCAGTTTAAATCTGTTAAGTGCACAATAATAAAGTAAAACTAGCAATTTTAGGGTATATTACTGTAAACTAGCAATTTCACAGTTTACGACTGCAAAATAACAAATTTTTCCAGTTTATTGCTTTAAAATTCCTATAAAATCAGCTGTGAAAAAAAAAAACATTCATTTATTACAGTACAGCTAATAAATCAATTAAGTTTGAAAAAAAAAGTCTAAAAGACTACAGTAAACCACCAATTATCCGCGGGTGTTTCACACTTTTTTTACGGTGATGATATTCTGATCTCAGAAAAATGTGAATGCATTATTCGTCGTTTTTAGCTTTCAAAGATTTTTTAACATTTAACGCAATCATTTTTAGCAAAAAATAAAATTTATATGCTGTGATATGGACTTTTTTTAGCCATTGCGTAAACTAGTATCGTTTTTACCTATTTTTCGGATCATCTACGGTATTCGTTTATCCGCAGTTACCCTGCCACCCGTGCCTATATTATACTCGGTTACTTTAAAATAGGCGTATCAAGTTTGGGAATTTTGCGCCGAATTCATGGAAAGCGTACGAAAGAAAACAGCTCCGCTCTCTTTTGAACCTCTGTTGAACCGTGTCCTTTATTTTATGTTCATCGAATTAGGTTTACGCTTTTATTTATATCCTCATGTCTCAGTTATTTCTAAACGTTTTCTGACAAAATGCATAAAAAAGCAAAAATTTCTAAGAAAAAGTTGCGCTTTGTTAACGTTGATTTTTTTCAATAGAGTAATAGTTTGCGCGCAAAACCATTTTAACCGTTTGCATTTAACTATTGTTACAAAAGCTAAGTGAGAAAAAGTTCCTAGCGCCGCAACTATGACAACCATTAGGGGAAACGTGCAGAGAGTGGGGAATTAATTTTACTTTGAGACGCCATCTCTCGTTACACATAGTATAGTATAAACGGAAGTTTTCTGTACATAAATTATTTTCTATCGATATTAGTGTTTGAACATAAAGAAAAAGTGCCTAGAATTAAGACGATAATTTGTCATAGTTGATATTAAATACGTTTTAATTAATTTACGCAAGAGCTGTTGCTTCAGTTTTATATTTTGGCTCAGTTGTAGTCTTGTAGTTTCCAATATTGCAACTAAAGCATCATAATTGAAATGCAATAGCTTTGATACTTTCTATTTGGCATTCCCATTATGTATCAGAATAAACATGCCACTTAAGAATGTCTCATCGCTGACGGGTGGACGCAAAAAACTAGAGGTATATTTTCTGAAGGATGCCAAAGAATGATTTTGTCTCTGTTCTCCTATCTTATCAGAATACCATCGTCAACAAGTGGAACTATATTACGTTTTTCGCGGGTTTGTGTTTTATGGATTTTGAAAATTCAAGAAAATGATTCAAGTTTTTTCTGGGTTTGTATGCTGTTTGCATTTTACAGATTTTGAAAAAAAAAATTTAAAAAAAAAAGGAAAATAGTTTGGGGAAAAAAGAGAGTTTTTTCTCCCCACACACATAACTTTTTTTATCCTACTGTAATATTTTAGCGGCCCCTAAATTTCAAAATATTTTAGCGGCCCTGTGCGGTGGCACAGATTGCCACCCCCTAAGCACGGCCCTGGCCTGGTCATATCAGATCCAAAGAAGTACTAAGATTAAAATAAAAATAAAATTAAAAAAAAAACCCGGCCCTTATTTGCCTACCTCACGAGCTTCACTGGTCAGAAAGCATTTTAAATTTAAATACATTTAATTGTTTTCGAGAGGACATGACGAAATGGCAAACACGGAAAGAAAAGATATTACTACCTTAGTATACTTTGCTAGTCACAAAAGCAGAATAAAGAGGGAAAATTGAAAATCCTTCAAAAAAAAAAAAAAAAAAAAAAATTAATAAATAAAAAAATAAAAAATAATAATAATAAGGCTCGACCGATGCATTGGCGCCGATGGTTGAAAATTTTTCCATCGGCATCGGCCACCGATGCTAACTTGGGAAAAACATCGGCCTCGAAAACATCTAAATGCCAATGCATGGCCGATGTTTAAGGAAAAAAGTTTTCTTGAGAGGGAATTTTATCTTCTCTATTTTTTACTTCACAATTAAAAGTACGTTCACCATGTGGCCTGAACGGGACTAACACAGTTCTGCGTTTTGGAATTTTCTGAATCGGGCAAATGCCGAAATTTTCAGCAGACACTTTCCGAGCGATCTCTTTGATGAGAGTTTTTAGAATTACAATCAAACCTCCAAATGACGGAATTAATATTTGCACATTTCTTTTCTTTTCCTTTTTTTTTGTGTGTGTGTGTGTGTGTGTGTGTGTGTGTGTGTGTGTGTGTGTGTGTGTGAATGAAAGCATTTTTTTTTCTTTTTAATTTTGAAAAGGTGTTAGCCAGATGAATTTAGCTGACACATTTATTTTAAGAGAAAAAGGGATCTATGCTGTAAAATTTCAAGGAGGGGCCCATTGATGGTTTCTCTGTTATGTGATAAGATCATTGTTTTCTTTTTTTTCTGAAATCTAATATTGTGTTACTCAATTCTTCATTATCCAGTCTTGAATTGAAAATTGAAGCTGTTACGATTTTCCCTAAGTCATATTCGTTTAAGCAGGAGTGCCTATCCGGGAGGGTCATGGCCTATACTTGCCTGTCTAATTTTTAACAGCTGGGGAGCTTATATGCGTTTTTTTAGCTTTTATTTTGGTCTCCGTGGAATTTGGATTTGAGTTCCGACTTTGCTCTTGGGGGCGGGGCAACCTTGTGTTCAAAGCAAAAAAAAAAATAAATAAATAATCTTTTCTCGCTAACTTATCCTGACATTTCTTGACCATAACCATGAAGAGAGAAACTAACCAGTATTTATGTGTATGCATAAGCTTGCCCACATCCCCCCTCCCCCAAAGGCGATGGCACACCCTCTTCAAATGCTGCGGGAATTCCCCCCCCCCCGAAAAAAGAGAGATAAAAAACCTTGCCTAAAAATGTATACCCCTAAAAACTTCAATGGTGCACTCTACGTTTTATCGAGTGACCATATCAAGTGAAGGGTCAGGGGAGAAAACCACGGTAGTCACATTTAATTCATTTTGAGAAAAACGAAATTTAAACTTTACGAACTCATAAACTTCCCCAGTATACTTGTTCTAAAATGACAATAATACATGGACTACAGTGTTTTTTCACGAATATTGCATATACTAAACGAAATTACACTTATTTTTCTAACAGGTGGTAGCATCAGTTTATATTCAACAAAAAGTGGACTACCGTGGTTTTTTCCCCTGCCCGACTCAGACTCGGATGGTTTTTTAACGGATGGCACAACTTAATCATGCTCTACCAAAGATGGTTCAGCAAATGACTAGAAATTAGACCACTGCCAGGGAAGTCTTTGGGCTAAAACTTTCTAAATTAACTTAACTGTTAGCCACTGTCGGATCTAGGAGAGAGCAAGGGGGCCCTAGCTTCGGGCGGCAAAACTTAAGTGTATCGAAAGCCCAAATGCGGTTCTAAAATTGTGTCATGACCTCCCTATAGGAGCCCAAAAAAAATCTTAAAATTGCGTTTTTCACTCTCTTATTGCAGAAAATTTCTGGAGAAGTGTTCTGACCCCCACTTCCTTTCCTAAGATCCGTATATTTATAAATGCATTTTTAGTGCATAAGTTTTAAACATTTCCTGAGAAAAGCCGCTTTTCTACCTCTTCTCTTAAATTAGCTAAATATCTTAAATGACATTTTTTAAACTTCTTTTTCAAAAAGATTTCAGTGCGGATTCCCCTTTTCCTTGAATGACGTCGCCAACTTTGTGTATGTGTTTTTAAACGAAGGAGTATTCGAATCTCCTAACTTTTTCCTTAACATCACCAACTAGCATTTCCGGAAGGACTCCCGAACTCTCCTAAACAATCTTAAGAATGCATTATTTAGTTTTCAATTTTGAAATTATTAATGGAAGAGCAAGCACTACTTCCTCCAATATCTCAAAATATAGTCTAAAACTCCATTTTTAAAACTTCAGTTTAAAAAAGTTTCCAGTGACAGCCTCCAAATCCCGGGCCTTCCAAAGTTATTAAAGATAATCTAAAATTTATTTACAGACTTTAATTTAGAAAACTTTCTTGTGAAGGGCTGCCGAACCCACAGTTTCCCAAACGTTACTACAAAAGATGCTGTGAAATTAAAGTTAAACAGCGAAGAGATGCCGGGTCGATTGGAAACGGAAACGGATCACTTCATTTAAAAATAGGTTGGATTAGCGAGAAAACACAACTTCAGTGCTTACGCGTTCTAGCAGATTTAACCTATTTCAAAATGAAGTGGTCCGTTTCCGCTTCCAGGTCTATTCACCATCTCTTTGCGGTTCAACTATACATACGTGTTTACGATTTTAGTTATGAAAACTCTCCGAGGGATATCTCTACATTCAGGGCCGGCCTTAGCAAATGCGGGGCCCGATTGGAGAACTTTGGCGGGGCCCCCTTTGCAAAATTATTACATTTAGTTTGAGGCTCAACTGAATATAGCACTTTTTAAAATAAAAACTTTTTATTTCGCTATTTTTTACAAAAAAAAATAAATAAAAATAATAAATCAATAGCTTGCTGAAACAAACCATTACAGACTAACCTTTCTTTCTATTTTATGCACCTTCCCTGACCCTTTCGTTGATGATAAAAAAAGACTACTTTTTAACCGTTTCATATATCCGAAAAAGCATGTTGCATTTTTGATTCTATTCCCAAGAACTAAGTTGTACTAGTGGCAGGCAAATAGTGAGGTATACAGGGTGAGTTCGATCGAATTGAAAATTTCGAAAATTGCCATACGAAAAGGGGTGATAGAAGAGCCCAAGTGGAGTATAGAACCACCCATTAGCGGTGTCAATTCGTAACCGTAACCGAGTTATGGTATATTTAAGAAAATTCGCAAAAAAAAAACAAAATTCTGAGAAAAAGACCAATTTCTGAAGTTTCTGTTGGGTCTAAGCACAAAATAAGCACATATTTCGAAAGAGCAGAAAAAATCCTTTAAAATGACATCTTTTTCATCAAGATAGTCGCACTTTATAGCGAGTTACAAGCTTTCAAACACTGGAAACACTCAAAAATGAAATTTCATCAAACTTTTCAGTCAAAATTTTCAGAAACAACCGTATGAGCTACAACCGGTCAAATGCACCAAAAACTTTCCCATTTCACTAGCTTTCAGATGATACAACAGAAAATCCTATTGGGCTTCAAGTTCAGCAGATATTCCGGCTTTTGTTTGAAACAGTATGAAAATCGTCCTTTGTCAGAATATGGAAACCAGCAAAGAGTCAGACTTTTATGTTCTAAATTTTCTATTTTATGTAAGTGTACTGAGTTATTTATTCGAGAAAAGGAAAATTTTATAACTAAATATTAAATTGTAACACTTTATTAAATTAATAATCACAAGAGAAGATAACAACACGTAGAAACAAAGGCAGCATTACTTTAACGCGCTTTTGACAAAAAAAAAATCAAAATTAAATGAGTTACACTAACATCTATGAGTACATTTACATGTAAGCAATCCTCAAAATTTCCCAGAGCTACTGGAATTATCATCCCCCACACCGGATAGATGCCCTTGGCCTTTTAAGAGCGAGAACTACCGTCGCTCTCTATGAAATTTAATTTCATGGAGTCCATTCATCCTGTCATTTGGGTCCTATTCCTTGGCCACCTAGATCACCAGACCTGACGCCAGTGAACTTCTTTGTTTGGAGATTCTTGAAACAAGCAGTTTACTGCTCAGATGCAACCAGTTTGCAGGACTTGCGCATTTGGCTTGATGGAGCAGTAGCAAAAGTGAGAAATGAAATTTCATTGAGAGCGACGGTAGTTTTTGCTCTTAAAAGGCCAAGGGCATCTATCCGGTGTGGGGGATGATAATTTCAGTAGCTCTGGGAAATGTTGAGGATTGTTTACATGTAAATGTACTCATAGATGTTAGTGTAACTCATTTAATTTTGAATTTTTCTTTGTGAAAAGCGCGTTAAAGTAATGCTTCCTTTGTTTCTACGTGTTGTTATCTTCTGTTGTGATTATTAACTTAATAAAGTGTTACAATTTAATATTTAGTTATAAAATTTTCCTTTTCTTGAATAAATAAACCAGTACACTTACATGAAATAGAAAATTTAGAACATAAAAGTCTGACTCTTTGCTGGTTTCCATATTCTGACAAAGGACGATTTTCATACTGTTTCAAACAAAAGCCGGAATATCTGCTGAACTTGAAGCCCAATAGGATTTTCTGTTGTATCATCTGAAAGCTAGTGAAATGGGAAAGTTTTTGGTGCATTTGACCGGTTGTAGCTCATACGGTTGTTTCTGAAATTTTTGACTGAAAAGTTTGATGAAATTTCATTTTTGAGTGTTTCCAGTGTTTGAAAGCTTGTAACTCACTGTGAAGTGCGACTATCTTGATGAGTGTCATTTTAAAGGATTTTGTCTGCTCTTTCGAAATATGTGCTTATTTTGTGCGTAGACCCAACAGGAACTTCAGAAATTGGTCTTTTTCTCAGAATTTTGTTTTTTTGTGAATTTTCCTTAAATATACCATAACTCGGTTACGGTTACGAATTGACACCGCTAATGGGTGGTTCTATACTCCACTTGGGCTCTTCTATCACCCCTTTTCGTATGGCAGATTCGATCGAACTCACCCTGTATATGTTTAAATTTAGGAGAGGGCTAATGGGACCAAACTTAGAATAATAATTTGGAGGATGGCTAGGGTGGAGCGCTCTTCTAGACATTTTTCCTCGTTGAATTTTTAAAATGCAATTCTAAACAATCTTCGGTCCCATCTCTTTGAGGGCTCTTCCAAGAAAATTTTGGAAATTATAGTCTTGAAAACGCAGTTTTAGACCTTCTCTTAGAGGACCTTGATATTAGATGGATGTTTCTTACTAGAAATGCTTTGAAATTGTTGCCTCAAAAACTAATTTTAAGTTACTTTTTTCCTAGTTATGGAAGAAGGAACGGGTACCAGTTTCTTCTCGAAGGAGGCCAAATCTTTCGAGGCCAAATCGACCCCACTGGAAATCACTGGGTTAGAGGATAACGGGAGAGGAGAGATCTCTACCAAAATTTTAAATCCCTAAAACGCCATTTTAGGCAATTGACCTCGTTGTTAGAGAAAAGGCAAGTCTTCCAGAAATTTTGGGAAATTTATCAGAACATAGAAACAGAAACTTACTATTCCTCCAGAAGCGCTCTGAAGCTGTAGTCATAATATTGTAATTTTAAGTTATCTTTGGTGATGGGGACATTTGGGGAGGGGGAAGGGGAGTAATCACATGATCTCACCTGGAAATGTTCCGCAACTTAAAGTCTAACAGTGGCATTTTAGGATCGTTTTGGTCTTTGTCAAGGAGGTTATGAAAACCTTCTGATTCCGTGCTTCTTTTCAATTAGTTGCCCTCTGAAGTTGGCAGTCGGGCACGGATTCCGAATTTACCCCATAAATCTGGCACTGGAAAGCACCTATCCTTTCGTTACGCCACTCGTGAAAAGATTAAAAATTGCCATCCACCTCTAGCTATGCGGGACGGTTTGCTATAACCTCTCTTACGTTTGCTTTTTTAAGGCAAAAAGCTCAGAAATTATCTTGATTAAGTGTGTTTGTTGATTTTTGGGGAAAAAAGGGCCTCATGGGTCCCCTTACATAAACGCCCCTGGAAAACTCATCGGGTAAAAAATGCTCTTATGTTTCACTTTAACTTACGTGCTTGTACAACTGATATTTTACGTTTCATACTGGCAATTGTAAACAACGGTAGTGTTTTCTTGGAGAACGTTTCATTGTGGATGAATTTCAATATGCCCGCCTCCAAATAAATAAGTAAATACCTTAATTGCCCTTTAAATGGGAGACCCCAGTACAATAAGGCCCTGCGAAGGGCCGCTATAGCCATAATATTAAGTGACTATAATCATTTAGAACTTTGACTCTGAGGCAGGCCGATTATGGTTTTTTTTTCTTTTTTCTTTCTTTTTTTGACAATAGAGTATAAGTTGCCGTAGGTACGGCCCTGGATTTAAGATATTCAAATCGACAGATGTTTAAATTTTTCTAATAATGTACCTGACAGTAGTAGTTTTGGAAATGTATCTGATAACTTCAATAGAATAATAGAGATGTCAAAAGTTTCAAAAAGTTCTCCTACACCAAAAATTGAACTAATCGTAGCAAAATACTTTTAGGCAGATTCAACAGTTAAATATTGCCAATTAGCTTTCGATTTTGGTATAGTTTTTTTTAATATTTACCTAAAGGCGAAAATAAATTGTCAGCGCGGTGCCCCTTGCTCCTACATCATAAATTGAACTAAACGTAGAACCATACTTTCAGGCGGATTAAACACCAGGTAAATATTGCCAATTATCTTCTCTTATCTTATATTGATATAGCTTTTTTTTAACATTTACTTAAAGGCAAAAATAATTTGTCGGCACTGGGCCCCCTGCTCCTACACCATAAATTGAACTAAACGTAGCATCACTTTCAGACAGATTAAACATCAGTTAATTATTGCCAAATAGCTTTTTATCTTGATATAGATTTTTTTAAACATTTACCTAAAGGCGAAAATAATTTGTCGGCTCGGGGCCCCTTGCTCCTACATCATAAATTGAACTAAACGTAGCACCATACTTTCAAACGGATTAAACACCAGGTAAATATTGCCAATTATCTTCTTATTTTGATATAGTTTTTTTTTTTTTTTTAACATTTACCTAAAGGCAGAAATAATTTGTCGGCGCGGAGCCCCTTGCTCCCACATCATAAATTGAACTAAACGTAGCACCATATTTTCAAACGGATTAACCACCAAGTAAATATTGCCAAATAGCTTTTTATTTTGATATAGTTTTTTAACATTTACCTAGAGGCAAACATAATTTGTCGGCGCGGGGCCCTTTGCTCCTACACCATAAATTGAACTAAACGTATAGCACCATACTTTCAGACGGATTAAACATCAGTTAAATATTGCCAAATAGCTTTTTATTTTGATATAGTTTTTTTTTTTTAACATTTACCTAAAGGCGAAAATAATTTGTCGGCGCGGGGCCCCTTGCTCCCACATCATAAATTGAACTAAACGTACAGCACCATACTTTCAGACGGATTAAACATCAGTTAAATATTGCCAAATAGCTTTTTATTTTGATATGGTTTTTTTTTAACATTTACCTAAAGGCAAACATAATTTGTCGGCGCTGGGCCCCTTGCTCCTACACCATAAATTGAACTTAATGTATAGCACCATACTTTCAGACGGATTAAACATCAGTTAAGTATTGCCAAATAGCTTTTTATTTTGATATAGTTTTTTTTAACATTTACCTAAAGGCGAAAATAATTTGTCGGCGCGGGGCCCCTTGCTCCCACATCATAAATTGAACTAAACGTAGCACCATATTTTCAAACGGATTAACCACCAGGTAAATATTGTCAATTAATTTCTCATTTTGATATAGTTTTTTGTTAACATTTACCAAAAGGCAAAAATAATTTGTAGGCGCGGGGCCCCTTGCTAGAGCGGGGCCCGATTGGGCAAAATCGGTCCAATCGGCCTAAGACCGGCCCTGTCTACATTCCCCCTCTTATTTAAAGTCTGCAGATATGGCTTAGACCTGAACCTTTCCTTCTCAATGACTACTCAAAAATGACTTCACACAATGTCGCGAAAAATTTCAATGGAAACCCTGAAAGGTACCTTTCTCCTATCGTTTTCAAATAAAACCTCAAGTCACATTTTTAGGACAATTTCGAACACGCTTTGGAAGAGATGAACTTGATAACATTAAGTTTTCGCTCTATGTGAAAGTCTACAATTGTTCTTTTGAAACTTCAATGTTGAAAATTTCCCAGAGAGCGAGAGCCCCTACCAATTTACCGTTTCCATAACCTGACCAAAGATAGCAAAAAACAAGGTTTCCCTGCACAGAGCTTTCTTCACTGCTCAAACTTAGAGAAATAAAATAGCATTTGAGTAAAAAATACCCAATCAGCACATAAATAAAAAAAAATTTCGGGTCATTCGACGTCAAGTGATCCAAAATCTGAGAAAAATTTTACCTTACATTTTTGTATTTCTTTCTTTTTTGGCTCATCAATTGTACCCCTTGAGGTAATTAAAAGTCTCAATTTTTAGATTTTTATCTTTATTATTTTTTCATTTATGAGACTTTGAACTTTGGAAAAACCCTCGTTTTTCCATTGATAAGGGAAGATAAAAGGGGCCATAACTTTGCACCAAATATAGATAGAACGATTTTGTAAATGGCATTTTAAAGTACGTTAGTTGCCGCTTAATCTGATATGCAACATGACTAATTTGATAAAAATTTTCTTTTTCAAAAAATGAAATTTAAATTTCAAATTTAAATTTCTCGAAAAACATATGATTTTTTTTCAAAAAATTCTCAAAAATTCTTGTGTATTTTATCTATATTTGTACAAATTTTTAGATTGGGATCTCAATGGATTCATATTTTTTTGAATTTTTGAATAAAACTGTATAGGAAAAAAATGATATTTGTTAGATTCTATTTAGTAAAATACTAAGTTGTCTGGCTTTAAGTTAATGTTTAAAGTGAGCTAGCATGAGCTTATAGATTTGTCAGGTTCATCCCCTCCCCCGCACAACCACTCTTTTTTTTCAAAACTGTTCAAAATGTTTTTTAAAAAAAACTCTTTGATACAAAATGAATAGTAAAGTTATTTAAAGTTGGGAAATGGGTTCCCTTACAACTAGACATAGTATCTCCCTCCCCACCCAAATGTACCATTCACACTATAAATATGACGTCTAACCTCGGGATTGAATTGAGGATTATTTTCACCCTAGGTCTCAGTGAGAAAAAGGTATTTTTCCCTCCCCCTCTTCCTGTTATCATGGAATTGTCCTAGCGATGAAGGCATATTAAGAAAGGAAATATTTTCAAGAGTCCTAGAAAATATTAAGGATTCTCAAAATCTTAGTGTAAATGTCATTTTTATTGGCTTTATCCAATACAACGAAAGATTTGGAAACCATGTATTTGCTTACTGTGTCATGGGACGGTGTCTCGTAAAGAACAATTAGAAATTGTTTACTCATGATTATGAACATTTAAAAATCGATTGCTGCGTAAAAATACCAGACAAATAACGTTCGATGATTTCTGCTCTGCAAGTCAATAATTTACCTCTTGTATTAGTTTTATCTGCTTTCCTTGCTACTTTATTTTTTCTGTAACTAAACTCATTGCGTATCAGAAACATATAAAAAATTTCTGCAGAAATCATCATTCAACTTCAATCGTTTATTATAATCAATCGGCTATTGTTATCAAACCACTTGCGTTCAAATGTGATCACTTTAACCGGCGTCTACTGTAGTAAAACAGGTTGTTGAAGTTTCAAGAAAAATCGCCAAATTTAGCAAGTTTGGTAATGCATGGAAGACATCCTTCATGAGATTTGCAGATGGATGTTCTGCCAACGGCGAGGTCATGTGGCATCTTCCATTTCTCCCAAGGCTTAAAATTTTGAGACTTCAAGACACATATTTCGATGAAGGGGAGACAAGGGCAAAATGTTTGCATGAAAAAAAAAAAAAAACACTATGCTCTTTTGATTGTTACTTATTTGTTTTGTTTTAAATTATTGCACAATTTGTATACGTATAAAAATAAAACTGACCCAAGTGAGTGCATTAAATATAAAGAAAAAAATAACTCATTGATTGAGAAATCTTTTTTAAGTAAAAGAGTAATGATTAGGAGAAAAGCATGTCAGCTCCCCCCCCCCTCCCACAACACAAAATTCGAACCAAAATTTAGTCAGAACAAAGTACCTTCTAGATATGATTCACTTTTCTGCTTGCATTCCTTTTTGAAACATAGTATTCATGCTTAACAAGAAGACTGCTCCAGTGCATCACTCCTTTTTACATAATTATCACCAAAGGCTACTCCTTTTAAGTTCATAATCCAATCCAATACATACTGAATTTTAATCTATTGCTTGAACTCAACAGACTGCCTACATGAAAGTGTTCACCGCACATGCAAGTACATACACAGGCAGTGGCGGATCTAGAAAAAATCTACAGAGGGGGCACAAAACCAGTTTAATTTTTTAACTGAAAAATTATTATTATTGTTAAAAACAAACAACTGTCATGTACTTATGTATTATCGTATTTTCATTACCTATCGGTTCCTGGTATAAATGGCATTCCGTTAAGTAGTCATGGTATAGTATGACTCTGGCAGTAAAAGTGTGCTTTGAAAGTGTTTATTTATTTGTGGATAGCTTGCATTAGGGGAACGTTATTGGTTTGATTTAGAATACGTACACAACATTATTTCATCCAGCAAGTGCTTGTAAATAAATAAAAAAGAAGAACACAGAATGAATAAGGAACACACGGACATATATGAAGAATACTGAAGAAGTTCATTTCAAAGATTTAAATGAATTGTAATTGTAGCTTCCGAGCATGCTTCTTGGCAAATAAATTTAAGACCTCTTTGAGGTCTACTTTAATTTCTCGGTGTATGTACAGCATACTAAGACCATTTAATCTTTACTGACCCATAGTGGATCTTAAAAATGTCTTTATTCTTTTCATTGTGCTGAAAGATCTTTCACCAGTGGCAGTTGTGATAGGTAAAACACAAAATTTTTTTAAATACACTGAATAACATTGCAGCAAATTTGTAAGCTGACACGGGAGTATCAACTTTTGTGTTTTGTCAGCCCAAAGTTCTTTCCATAAAAGTAATTCCCCTGAAAGTGCTTTTATATTTGAGGGTAAATCACCCTCGTATTTTTGAGCGGCATCAATAATATCGTCATCGGGAAAATTGTTCTCAAAGTAAAGTTTGGGGACTACTTTCTGTAACTTTGATATGATATCACTATTTTGTTTTTCAAATCGGACATCTAGCTCGGATAGTGACAGAGCTTTGCTTGAGGAATGCGAGCTGCTGCTACTCACTTCGTCCAGGGTGCAGACAATTGCAGGCAATATTTCAAGTTAATAAAGAATACCATCGTGTCTTTCCCCATCTAGTTTCTCAAATTCTTTTTGCTTTCGATGATTTTTCCTCTGGTAACGTTTCCCCGATTTTGGTACTCAAAAGTTGTGCTGGAGATGCAGAAAAAAGTTGTTTACACTTTTAATAATACCAACAATGTTTCTTATAGCGGGAACAGTGCTTGCTTTGTTCAACACTAAGTTCAGCCGATGATTAGCACAATGAGTATAAACAGCAAGAGGTTGCGTAACTAAAATTCTCGCTTGAACACCCTTAAAAGCACCACTCATATTAGCACCATCGTAGCTCTGTCCAAGTAAGAACACTATGTCTAGATTTGCTGCTTTCAAATTCTCTATTACTGTGTTAGATGAATTCTCCCCACTTAAGTTCGTCACGGTATTATTATTTTTTCTTTTACGATTCTGTTGCCAAAAAAGCTGTTAAAAAATATTTAAAAAATGCACAACAGATGTATTGAATCGGCATCGATAATTTGATCGGTATTTCTTGTTTCAGTATGGGTTTTAGGCTCTTCGAAAATATGACAGGGGGGGGGGGGGGCACGTGCCCCCGTGCCCTCCCCGCTGGATCCGCCACTGTACACAGGTATATACAGACATATCCCACAAATGATGCTGCTTAAAATGTATTAATCTTTCAATATGAAAACCAGTAGCACACATAGACTTTGGTGCGCCTCCAGCCCCCTTATTAAAATATTAAAAACTTTTCCCATGTAACTCATACTGCTATTTTTCTTACTTGTGTACCCGCAAACTTTGTAACACCCTTTCCCCGAGGGAGTGCTATATACAAAACTGATGAAGATCAAAAATTATCAAGAATACAATGCTCATCTCATATAACTTAAATACAGATGAAAAAAAATAACATTAATAAATCAAACAAATTAAGCTGGTGAGTAATATCATTACAAAATGGAACAGACAAATGTAATTAATTTAAAATTCTTCAAACTGAATTTTTAAATGTGCCAATAGAATCTTTACTGCATTATTTTAAAACAATAAGACCATCTTTATAAGAATTTTTTTATTTTTTTATTTCAGATCAAATACAACATCTCTTTAAAATGAAAGATGATATGGAATAAATATATGAATACTTGGTGTGGAGCATCAGGGTCTGATTTGTCAAAATGGAGGCCCGGGGCACAAGCTTTGGCTGGGAGCATGTACATAAGTCTTTTAACAACAGTTCTTTGGTGACATAATACTTGCGGTAAATATAATTGTTAGTGATATGTTTTGAATGTGTTCAGATTCTTGATGGCAGAGTGGCACTGCTGGCTCACTCCTGGGTGTAAAAGAGCTGGCAGATTCAATGCTCACTAATGCAGTGGTTGAAGTTTCAAACCTCTAGTACTGTAAATCCTAGTGTACGACTTGTCGTATTGGATCTTGAGAGAACAAGGGTACAAGTAGGAAAATGTCACTGCAGGGGAAGGGGGAAGTATTATTACAAAATGACAAGTTGTGTATTTTGTTTTCTTTATTACTTTTCATTGAAAAAACAAATTGCATAATTTGACACTGCCTATTGATAACAAAGAGAAAAGTTAATAAAAACTAAAATACATTTTAAGCTAGGCTTAAAATAGGCAGAAGTATGAATTGAGATTGATTCAATAAACTTCAAGTACTTTACTTTTACCACATAGTAAATAGCTACAAACATTCTTATGCATCAATAATAATTTATATGGGTGAAAAAACATTTTATTTCGAATTTTTAAAAATTGCTTTTTGTCTGGAAATGGAATAAATTATTACTTTTTTTTTAATGAAGTAAATTGAATGCAAGGTTAATATATTTTGGGATTAAAATAAAAATGGCTTTTATTTTACTGATTTATTTTATCCAATCAGAAGTAAAATTTCATACTGAGAGAAATTTCGGCTGTGATTCATTTCTTCATTTTCTTACTTATGGGGAGAAATGAGCTTGATTTAAAAATTTTACAACTATGAATATTGATAATTAAAAATAATTGAAATTTAATGTGTAAGAACTTTATATTGTTTACATTTACATATTATGAGACAGTTTTCTATGTTTTTGAAGGAGACTTGACTTTTTTGCTTCGAAACAATTGCATATATTAGTCATTAAAAAAAAATGCTTTAAATACTTCATATATTAAGCTAAGTGAGGGAGAAAAAAAAATAGTATTATAAATTCAATGGTGCACAGGAAAATCACCTTGCTTATTTAAAAAAACTTTAGGAGCTCCCTTTCGAGAAGCATTGGCGTGAACCCCAAACCTTCTTTTGGAAATCAGGCCCTGGTGAGAATACACAGCATCTTTAACATGTTTTGCTACTATTGCACGTTTTTTTCACCTAAAATCAATTCATTAACATACAAAGATAAATATAAAATCTGGATTGCTTACTTATTGCTGTAAAATTTCTCTCGTGCTTTCGTGAAATACTCTTCAATAATTGTATGTGTCCAATATTGCATACAGTTAATGGTCAACATTTAACAGTAAAAAAAACATTGAAATTTCTACACTAAAAATGATTCAGCTGAGTTAAAGGTTAAAGCTTTGCAAGGATTTTTTAAATAAGTCAACAAAAATCATAAGCAGAAAATTAATATAAAGCAATACAATACAATCAAATCTCACTATCTTTGTTTTCCCAACAAAACAACTATTTTATAATTTCATTTTTTGATGAAACAACTTCCAATTTAACTTAATGTGGCATTCTGAATATCTCAAAAATTGTTATTAAATTTCTGCTTTTTGGACTTAATTAAAATTCTGCTACAAATAAAAAATACTTAACGCATACTTTCTGAAGCAGAGCTTAGAATCAATAAAAGGAACCCTCGAAAAATAAAAGCCAAAACTTAGTAATTACATAATAATGTCTAATATGTGATGATTTTTTCTCAATCTCTAAGCTGCAATTTACAATAAATTATGCATTGTTTAAAAAATTGCTAAAAATAAAACAATTAAACCATGCATGTTTTAAAACATTGAATTTTACATAATATTTGTTTTAAAAGTTATAAACAATTATAAAAATGTAAAGTTAAGTTACATGGTTAATGAATTGTATATTGATATATATTTTATTATAGAAAACAGTAATTGCTAAAGTTTAGAACCTAATTTTTTCAACACTATTTTAAGTTGCTACAACTTAATATTACTCACAATAATGATACTAGAATCGAATTATGGCCAATCATTTCAAAGTTCAGTTTTCAGTTCTCTATTGGCTGATGGGATAATGAGGTTTGATTGTTGTTAACTTTAAAAGTAAATTAGGATAGATAATTTTTTCAAACATTGTAGTTTACATAAGTTTTAAAATTTGTGCAAAATGAGAAACAAATATCATTTTAACTTTCATTGCAAACCTTATTCGTTCATATGATATAACAGAACAGCAAACATTTAAGTACTGTGAATAAAAGTGATGAAATTATGAAATTAGTGCTAATCACCGAGTTTATCACAAAGTATCTCTAAACGGTTTTAAAGTATAACAATCAATATTTACAGAGTAATCACAGTTATGAATTTTTAGTGCAGATATTTTTGGAAGAAAGAATAAATGACATTCGATCAAAACTTAGATTTTCTAATAAAGTATCAAAATTTAAGCAAATAAGCTATTGATTACCAGAAGTGGTGTTGAACTTGAGAAATAATAGTTAGGAGAGGTAGGGGAGGTTTGATACATAAGCAAGTTTTCTCAAAAAATAGCACCAACAGTCATTCAAATGAAAGCGAAAATTTCTTTTACTAGCAGTAGCTATTGTAGCCAGACTTAACTTTGAACAAATAATAATTTTTAGATCTACACAGTAAATATTTGCAACCATTAATTTTTCTTAATAACTCTTATAATGAATAAAGTATCTTGTATATTTTGACTGATAAAACACATTAACATTGTTATTTTTATTAGATTCACTTTTGCTACTGCAATAATCTAAGAGTAGGCCAACTCAATAAAGCGGTATAGGGAGCAATATAATACAAAAATAGTACGGAGAAATTATACACATGTGCATGTGTTTGAAAATTAAATTTTTAACTATATACTTGTATATAACAATAATATATTCTGTTTAAATAAAGAAAGATATATTGACAACTACTGATGAATGGTTAAATTAATTTCTAAAAAAGGAAATTTGAATCAAGACCTAGATATTAACAATCATACTTAATCAGTTAACTAATTAAATAGTTTAAAAAACCAGTAAAATAACTAGGTTATAAAAGAAATGCAATAGCCAATATTTTTTTTTTTTTATGTAATCTGAAAAATTAGCCAATTTTATACAGTTGTATAATAATTTAAACAATAATTTTATGGAAGATGTTCCTATAACTGAAGAACAGCACATTATAACATTAAAGTCAACCAATTCCATTTATGAAAATGTAAAAAAATGTAATTACTGGTTTTTCTTGTGTAGAAAGTTTTAATGCGATAAATTGATATATATACATGTATATACCTGTGTGTGTGTGTGTATATATATATATATATATATATATATATATATATATATATATATATCAGGACTTTTTAAGTTCATAAAGCATAAATATGGTTTTTTTTTTTTTATAAAAAATATATCTAAAATGTTAATTTTATTTTTGAATGCGTCTTTACTATACATTTTTTTCGTAGTAACATTTTATGAAACATGCATCAGAGTAATTTTTTCTTATTCAAAAGTGTAATGAAAGAATCGTATAAAACATAATTTGAAATCTGTGTCCTTTTTCAACTTTGTATGCATTGTAGGAAACCTCTCTTCTAAGTATATCAATCCTCCCAAGCAATTGGGAAGTTTCATATAATCATAAACATTCGAACTAATTGAGATATTTTTTAAAGATATTCTTATCTTATAACTTTACTATATTTTGAACATGTAAATAAAAGATGGTTTCATAAGAATATTTATGCAAGTTCTTTGAAAAATTAAAAAAAAAAAGCGTATCAAACATCTCTTACCTCCCCTATACTTTTTATAAATGTCATAATTATAGTTGAAAGTACAGTACAATGTAAATAATAAAAATAATGCATACAGGCCTGTCATTTAGGGGCTTGAGGAGGGGCAAATACTCCCATATGAGAATTCAATGTGTTTGTACATATGAGGGTGTTGCTTTTTGATATAAATATGCATTGAATGTTTGCCTTCCCCCCTCCCCCTACCCTAAATGACAGGGGCAAATGCTCCCATATGAGATTGCAATGTGTTTGTATATATGAGGGTGTTGCTTTTTGATATAAATATGCGTTGAATATATGCCTTTCCCCCCTCCTCCTACCCTAAATGACAGGTCTGCATGCATAGCAATTAAATTCATGACACTTGGAAGCAAAATTAATGTAAAAAATGCATCTTAAATATACTGTATTTCCTTACCAATAAGAGAAACTAATTAGTCAGGTAATCTAAATATAAAATAAAATTAAAACCTGGATTTTTCAAAAAGAACCGAAGAACCTTTTAATTACACTTTACACAACAGTAATGGAGCTGGTATATTAGCAAAATTGCAAATAATTCAGCATTTACTTATATAATTCTAAAAATCATTACTATCAACACAGGTAAAATAATATATTTATATTATCCTGGCATAAAACCATTCATTATTGACATTTGTAACAAATGTCATATTCTATACCTGATGATGGGATTAAAATTTAAATGTCATTTTACTCAGAGTATCAGATTGGGTCAAAGAAGGAAAAGGATAACCCATGGTACATAAGATACAGACTGACTTTAGGGAAAATTTTAGAGCATAAAAAGTATCTTTATTGGTTGGGAAATACGTAATGCTTTTAATTATGTTTCATAAAAAATTACTTCAAAATATCCATTAAGAATTACAGAGATACTTAAAACACAAATAAATTCATAATAATAATTTTAAAAAAATCACTTAAAATTGCATTTAAAAACAAAAAATGAAAAACCAGTTAAACTTATAAATTGAGAAAAAAAAAAAAAAAAAAAAAAACACATAAAATTTAAATTAACCAATGAGAAAAAGTAAATGTTTCAAATAATTTAAACAGGAAAAATTTTAAAACAAAACACTAAGATCACAAGAATATGTAATAAATGAAACCGGGGGGAAAAATGTATACACTATCATGAAACTAGTACATTTGATCACTATAAGTATTTATAGACAAAGTTTTTGTTCTTCTGGTGGAAATGTATAAATGTATAAAAAATATTATCTTATAAGACAATTAAATATTTCAGGTAAGAAAGTACATTAAAATGAAAGGACAAAAATTAAAGAAAAGAAATCTGAAAGGAAAAAAAAGAAAGAACAGAAAAAAAAATGACGTGCCACCTCCCCTCCACATTAATAAAAAAAAACCTTTCAGGGTAAAACTAGATTTTATTGGGTTTACTCATAGATGAGTTGACTTTTGCTTTATGTTGATGCTATGACGTAGTAAAATACTTTAGTAAAAGATCTAGAAAGTAAAATACCACTGAATTATGCTTTTCTGCATTGAAAATGGGCTATCACAAATTTTAACAATTAGTTGCCAAAACAAAAACGGAAAAAAAAAAAAAAAAATATTTTTTTAAAAATGACTTTTTCCTTTGTTTTAAAAACCTTTAAGAAAATGAGGAGATAGTGAAAAAATAAGCAGACTGTACATCTGTAAGTATGTACAAGTTCAAAATGTAACTTTGGGTATAGCTAGACATTTTGTTGTTTATGGAAAAATTTAAATATTTTCCACCAAAATATCTTTTCCTTTGTCTTCAGCACTTGAGGATTGTTCAACATCTACAGCTGCAATACTTTTATGAAGATCTTGATCTAAAAAAGAGAAAAGGACCAGCTAAGCTTTAAACTAGGCTTAAGAGCTTTAAACTAGGAAATAATAAATAGATATTATCTAAGCATAAAGGTGTTATTTATATAACATTCTTCATAACAGGAATAAGTAACAAGTAACAGTAAAACTGAGTTTTAATTGTTGGATCTCAGGGCCTGAATAAAGTAGATTTTTACCTAACAAACAAAGTTTTAAGAATCTTTTATAATTCAGTGTTCAGGATTAAAAAAAAAAAAAAAAAAAAAAAAAAAAAACTCCATAGAGCATGGAATTAAAAATTAGAAGCTCTAGATTAGAATGTAAGTGGGCTTGTTGAAGGAAAATAAACTTGCAAATTTAGTGCATTTGAAACCTAATTATCCTCAAAGTAGTCTTTTTGTGACTCTCCACACTTCTCCCAATGGAGCTGTCATTGTTGAAAGCATTCTGAGACAGTCCATTTTGAAACGGAGAATAGCTTGGTCTTTGTTGCAGCAATAAGGTCCATTTTTGTCAAAAATATTTTACCTTTCAATTACCTCTTGAGTTTGGGGAGCAGCCAGGAATAGTCAGGGCCCATAACAGGAGAGTGTGGAGCCTATTTGACCACAGGAGTTCGAGTTTTCGAAAAAAAAAAAAAGAAAGTTGAATTGAGAGTTCTACCCTTCTTATGAATTCTGAAACATTTTACTGAGACACCTTGTATGTACATTGGTGTATTATATAGGTAGGGATATTTGCATATTTATCATACAGTTGTCCATGGTACAGTGCTTTGTTAGGCTGTAAAGCCTCATCCCAAGTTTGATATTTTCGATAGATCTTTATTTTTACAAAGAAACAAAAAAAAAAAAAAAAAAAAAAAAAAAAAAATTCATAAGTAACTACAGAAATTTTTTGATGACATTCATGGTATCTTACTGAAGAATTTGTTGCTTTGGTATTCTTTAATAATAGTTTTCCTGTCAAATAGAAAAACAAGATGGTAGAAGCATTTAAAGAAAAAGAATTAACTCATTGTGACTCCAAATGCCTCTCTTTCAATTCAGAGGAGTTGATTGGATTTACACACAAAAACCTCCATAACCATGTATCGAAAAAACATCCTTACATGAATATCAACAAGGTGTAAGATCAGGGTTGGTATTTTGTACTCTTTTCTGTAAAAAGACCAGGGTGGTGAAAGAAACAGAACAGATTGAAAATTAACTTATTTTCCATATGCTTGATACATATACAGTAAATTCCCGATTATCAGCAGAATAGAGTGGTACAGTAACCATAGATAAGCGAATACCACTATACGAAAAATACGTAAAAAAAGATGGTGTATCCAATAGCTAAAAAAGGTCAACAACACATACATTAAAATTATAGCTAAAACTGTTAACATTTAATGTAAAAAAATCATTAAAAGCTAAAAATGATCAATAATGCACTTGCATTTTTCTGTGTTCAGTAAATCATCATAAACAAAACAAAAAAAAAAAAAAAAAAACAGAGGTATGAAAGACCCGCCAATAATCGGGAGTTAACTGATATTGCTTTGATGATGCAATCGAATTATAATATACAATTTAATTGCATTATTTATTAGATAATTTCTTTCAAATCAATCTTATATTACAATCATAATAATTGAATTTTAGTCACAAACTAATAAACCAACAAAAAATTAAAAACTTTCATACAACATGGTTTGGAAATTTTCATTGTTAAAATTAGTAAAATTTTCTTTAACGAAATGAAATAGGTATTGAACACAGGGTTGTTTGATTTCGTCCGGGGCGGAAAAAACCGCCGGAAAAAACCTGGAAAAAACCGTCCCGGACAAAATAGCATTTTGTCCATTTTGTCCACTTTAAAGAAAATGACAGTTCTTGATTAAAAAATCCAAAGTTAAAAGTAATGTTTTAAAATATTGATTTTTTTCAATGAGGTAAAAGTTTTATTATTAAAATTAGCACACATAATTATGTATGCCAGCAAATATTTAATGAACAACAGATACCATAAAAATATAGTATCTGTATAAAATAAATGATTATTAACGATGACATTTAATGCTTATGAGAGCACACATCAGCAGTAAATAATTTTAAGATGTTTATTTGTTGTGAAGGAGTTTCATTGCCAACAATAAAAGTGTATATAAAACATAAAAGTAGAAATAAAAATTTTAAAAGGTTTGAGTTTCAAAATATTAAAAACCCTATGAAGTAAACATTATTTGATGTCAAGAAAGAAAATTTAGCCATAAAATGAAATATGTTCCAGTAGTGTAATAACATTAATAAATCCATAAAACAATGCCTTGTACATACATATTTTACAATGGGGCAATATTCATTAAATCCTCAAAAAATATATCGTAAAATGACCAAATGAATCAAAATTAAACCAATATTTCTTGTAGCATCTACTGTATTTTCAAATACAATGATATACATTTATATGTGTATTTAATTCAAACAAAATTTAACCATAGAATTTATGAGAAAATATCATATAAAGTTTTCTTTTTAGGGGATTGCATTGCGTTACTAAATATCTAAGGTGACAGAATACTTTTTAATTTCTTTTTAAAAATATGTATTAAAGAAAAACACTTTTTTTCTATTTGTCTACTCTATAATAATGTAATTACACTCAATAGTTTATTCATTATGTTAAATTTTATTTCTTTCAACTAAAATTAGTTAAAAATTAGGGATGCACCGAGTAGTACTTTGGCCGAGTACCGAGTTGCAGAGTACCGAGTACCAATTGTTTTTTTAAAAATCATTGACATACAGCAGTACAGGGTTAGAAATCATAACAACATTTTACTGGTCTTCTCGACCAGTGAACAGGAATATATACTGGTTAACAGACAACATCACTGGTCCACCTTAAATCATTAACCACATTTTTTTCTTCAAAAAAAATGGTGGTCCTTGGATTGTTTATTATTTTTCAGGTGATTTGAGGCGAGTTTTATTGGTCTGGAACCAATGGACCAGCAGTAAATTCGGACCCTGACATATGAACTGATCATTGGAATGGACCTCTATATGATAGTTCTTAGAACAAAAATCCCACTGAATTTAACTTATGCATTGTTTAAAATATTTTATTTATTTTGTCAAAAATTTTAGAAAAAGTTATTTTTAAAATGAAACTACATTAAATGAATAAATATAAAGTATCAATTAAGTTGGAATTATATTAATCTATTATTGATTAGTTCTAATTCTCTAAACTTGAATAATTTTCAAAAGCTTTTGGGGATATTAAAATAAAGATTTACTCTATTGAAGCATTACAAACTTCAATATTTTCAAAATTAACTTGAAAATTTCTCACTAGATGGTAGTATACCCATAATTTGTTATACTTATACGTAAACTTATATGTAGAATTCAGTCATATTTTATAAATATATTAATTGTAAATGATTGCATTATATAAAAATGTGCATATTTTTAATTATTGAAAAATGTGTCTTGAATTATTCAATTTTCTACAACTACTCGGTATCGGCCGAGTACCTGATCCAAATTTGGCCAAGTACCAAGTACTCAGCAAATTGGTCGAGTAGGCCGAGTACCGAATATTTACCGAGTACTCGGTGCATCCCTATTAAAAATCAATGGGTTCTTTTCTTCTTCTTTTTTTGTATGATACCACCATTCTTTTTTGGGAAATAGTAATGCAAGGGAGATACTAATTGTACATCATAACATTTTTATACATCAAACGTATGAAAAAAGTGTTTTTTTTTTCATTTCTTCCATTTTGTCCATTTCGTCCAATTTTGTCCATTTTGTCCATTTCTTCCGGTGTCCCGGACTTTTTGCAAAAAAGTGGACGAAATGACAACCCTGATTGAACATAATTTGCATTACTATATTGTTATTAATTTAAAAGGAAAGGGTTCTTCTCACTATGTTAAAAAAATTAATAATAAATAAAAGAGAATAATGATAAATTAATAAAAAATAAATACTGTGTCATTAGTTAGTAGCAAAGGACAACAACAGGTTAGGAAGGTAAATTTAGTGACGACTAGAGATGGAACAAAGCTTCGGCCGGGCCGAAGCTTCGGTCTGGTCGAAGCATGAGTTGTGATTCGGCCGCTTCGGCCTGAAATTTATGCAGCGAATGAAAAACAAGTAAAAAGGAATGCATGATAGGGTACGTGCTCCAGTAGTCGGACAGTCTACAGTAGTCGGCCACAATGACATAAAACTCCTCATAAATAGTACATTTTTAATTCAAAATTAGATATGACGCATTCACACATTCATATACTTATCCTCAATCATCAACCATTGGCAGTTAAGTTTCGGGTACTTTTTCTTGAATTAGCAATGAGTCGTTTCATTTTGAATGGTGTGCCTGTCATCCAAGATTGCGATTCTGCTTATTTTCCAGGTAAGGTGATTCTGTGGCCGACTACTGGACCATTTACTAGTGTTGACAACAGCTTGGATTTTAACACATTTTTTTTTTTTAATTTCTGAAACAAGTAGATGATTCACTATCAGAATGGTTCATCCTAAAGTTTTACCTTGTTTTTGTTACTGTATTTATAGCTGAAAGTTCTAGGTTAGCCAAGATCAACAAAAGATCTTTTTAATGGCCGACTACTGGTGCTTTTACCCTACTATTTTTTCGAATTCACCAAAAACTGAAGCATTTTGCATTAAGAATATTAAGATAAATATGTAACACAACATAAATAGTAGTAGATTGGGTAGTTCTATGGTATAATACATGATCATATAAGTTGTTTTATTATAAAACATCAACTGAACTTCAGACTACAAATTTGCAATACAAAAATAGTAATGTCGTCTTTTCTTGTACTAGCAGTACAAAGGAAAAAAAAAAAAAAAAAAAAACCAAGAAAACTTTTAATTAGTGAAATTAATTTAAGAATGACTCAGTAAGCTGAAAATGTTCTGCAATACTAAGAACATTAAAATAAAAACAACCAAAGTAAAAATAAACTATAATGAAATCAATTTAAGAATGCCACAGTAAGCTGAAAATATTGTGTAACGCTAAGAATATTAAAACACATGGAGAAAAGTATAAAACTCTGCGGAATTTATTATGCATTTAATCCAAAAACTTCAATATGTGCGCCAGCTGAAGCTTCGGCCGAAGCATCGGCCATTAGTTGGCCGAAGCTTCGGTATTCGGCGCTTCGGCCAAATGCCGCTTCGTTCCATCTCTAGTGACGACTGTAAACAACATCTTTCATTAAAAGAAAAAAAAACATTGATAAAGTAAAGTAAATGTGCTTCTTCTCTGAGGTCCAAATTTTGCAATGTACAGTCAACATTTTAAAAGTTTTTTTTGCTGAGATAAGTTGACAACATAAAACTTAATCTCAGGGTCACATGCCAAACTTTTCTGGTCCGCTTGCCACCTCAAGATTTTTTTAATGCTTTACAAAGCAGCTGGTAATGTAAAAATCAACAAATTCTTCATTTGCAAAATAATCAACATTTGTGTTATTGTATGAAATGAACAATTTAATTCAAAATTTATAATTCACATAACGAATATATTATTAAATTAAAAATATATATATATATGTGTTTGGAAACACATATCTGAAAGTTTAGCAAACAAAAGCTTTAATCAGAACAAAAAAGCTTAACTTAAATTTATTTCAATGTATAAACTAGGCCCATTATTTCAAGTTTTTAAGGGGGGGAAATTATATTTCACATAATATTGCTTATACACATTTTTATGTGAGATAATTTGATGTAAAACTTTTCCTTCCATAACGAGAGTTAAGGCATTTTTTGTTATTTCTAAGTTATGCATCTTTGGCCAAGAATTTTTTAGTTACCAAAAAAAGTGGACAAAATGATCTTTCTTTAGGGTTGTTTTTCCCAGTTTTTTTTCAAGGAGCAAAAACTGCAAATCACTTCCTAACAGTAGTCAACAACTAAGCAGTTGTAAATGATACTGCAGAAAAAGGTGTAAAGCTTATGGAAGAATACAACAATAGTATAACACACGATGAGGAGCAAAAGGAATTCCAACTGCAAGTCGTTGAAGATTATTGTAGTTGTTTTCAATCGTGTTCAAAGCATTTAATGATGAAAAGATATTGAACCATTACAGTTTAGGGGTTATAAAAACTTGGTTTGGAGCTAAGCAATTCATGTAATATTGAACTTATTTATTCTACAAAATATTACTTGTACTTAAAATAAGAGTTATTAAAAGTTTTTGTAAAAATTTAGAAATTCCGCTATGTTGTTTCATTTTTCATCTCTTTTGCGGCACATGTTATTTATTAAAATTTTTCAAAATAATTCTAATCACTTGCTTATGAAGCCCAAAGGTAAAGAATTAGGGGGTGAGATGAAAATATGAAATTAATTTTTTATCTATATACTAAGGGCCACCCTAAAACAAATATTATTACCTTTGCACTGACAGTTCTGAAATATTAGCTTTAATTTAATTCTTTCAGGTACAGCCAAAGGAATTCACTGATCCCCTTAAAAACATTTGTTAGATATTATTATGTATGTAAGTGTGTAATATGTTTAAAACTGCATGTGATATATTTATTAACAATATCAATGCTTTACAAAACTGTAGTCAAGTACACCAATTATCTTTTTATAAAGCAGATTGAAGACTCTTATGATGAGAAAAATAGGAGAAATACAAATATTTTTATCGAGCAAGATTGAATCACTTATACTCGACTGCAACCATTCTTGACTATAGAGAAATAAGCCGAGACCAAGCAAAGGAAGTAGTTCCTTGCTTGGTGTCCGAATTTTGGGTAAAATTAGATCCTTCTCTTTAGAAATCAGATTAGAGTTTCATCTACGCACATGTAGCCTTTTTTTGTCCTAATATTCGTAATATTCTTAATATATTCAATTTTACGAATGGAAGCGTAATCCGTTTGAATCGAACGTGCCAGCTAATAAGAGTTCACGCACAGTTGGCAATCTCCTCTAATTCGCCAAGAAGGTGTCTATTAACTCCGTTTTTCTACCGCGGGTAGTGATTTCAGCGTCAACTTAAGTTGCAGTCGAGTATAGTATAAAAGCTGCATAATATGCAAAAATAAATCCCCGAGTAAGTTAACAGATGACATAAACTACAAACAGTATTGAAATCAAACACCACATCGTTAACAGCAGTTATAGTTACCAACAAGTTATTGTACACTTTTAGACAAAACTTATACAATCAAGACTCTAGTTTTTTAGGAAAACCCTTAACAATACTGAATGGATAACTGTTAGAGAACTGCAGATACACAGGATCTAACAGTAAACCTTTCTTTATTTTCCGTTCTAAAAAAATGGAGATTCTAAACTTGTCCTAAAATCTTGTGAATTAAAGCAAAATTGCATACAATGCAGTTTACTTTTTGAGATCTGTAAAAGCTAATAATTTAAAAGTTGGTAAAGAACAAAGCATTTTAACATTAGTTAATGTCGAAAATTGAATGGGTGAGCACAGATTTTTTGCTGTCAAAATACACACATCATAAAAATCTATACAATTTAGAAATTTTATTTTCAAAACTAATGAGAGGAATTGTTTTTTGCATGAACCTTCATATTATAAATATGCAAAAACATTAAATATTTTGGGAAATACATTTTATCAAGAGTTAAAAAAACACATGAAGTTTTGCACAGAAAATAGACGTGATATTTCACTTACCACAATGAAATTTTCCAGAACAGGAAAGTGAAGGCTGACTATGACTAGATAAATTTGCTCTAGAGCTAGAATGTACTTGAGCGTTTTGAACATAGTTGGTGACTAAAGTAGGTGGAGGAGTTTTGGCATGACCAATGCTACTGGTTGATAACCGGCCAGAATAAAAAGAAATGGCATTTGAGTTAGGCTGTAAAGCTACATCAGGTCCCCCACCATAAATGCCTTGAAAATATTGGTACATTTCTTTGGAAACTGGACAATAATCAGATCCTGAAATATCAAAAGTGAAAGTTACGTAACTATAAATAAAATTTGATAAATGCAAAAACTAGTTCTAAGTATTCATACATACTTCTCATACCTAGTTTCAGAACAACCTGATTGTTCTTCACGTAACAAATTGAACTGTTGTCAATTGGCCCAGGTGGATCTAAATATACCGGTAATAATCAATTAAAATCGCATCTTATTAAAAAGTACATCATTCAAAAGTAAAACAATCTCAAATGTAGAGAAATTAGTAAAGTTGGCTGTAGTTTAAATATTGATGACCTGCTGAAAATGGGGGAAAAGGGTTAAGCAGCCACAACAGGGTTGGAGAATTTTTGACATGTCACAGTTTTCAACTGTTTAAACCATGGTTTAAATTGTCAGATCAAAAATCTCCCAGTTAAAAATGTCAACAGAATCAGGACTTATACTATTTATGTGTAAATGATTTGAACTCAGACTAATTTGTAAAAATCACAGGGAAAAAGTTTCGTGAAGGTTGCCGTAATCTTATTTTTGTGTATGTGCCGATTTTTCTAGTTTGATTCTTGAGAAGATGGTACTGATTAACAACAGTAAAATTCAAATTTGAATGATAAATAGTAAATATTTCGTTATTTGGTCACAGAAATATATTCCCCAATTGTTTAATTTTATTTTAAAGAACTGGTCGTGGGCCTATTCAACTGCCATCACAGGCCACTTTTGGGTAGTGAGGTACAAGTGGTGCACATCTGATTTAGACTTATGTACTCATCTTCAAATAAGTACATGCCTGTAATTCTAAAAAATCAGCAATAGCACACCTTACAGTAACTGCTTGGCTGAGTGGAGGAGGCTCAAGGACGAACAGGTTTGTTCTTGTCCCAGTATTAAAAACTGTTTTTTGATGCAGTTCAACATACGAAAGTGCTTCGTCTCTAAATAGTAGCTTGGCAATGGTACAGGCATACAGTAATGCAAACTTCATTTCTTTGCAGCAATCAAAATGGTAGTCTTTACACTGCAAAAGGCTTGAGCAATGACTAATGCTAAATTATTAGTGCCAGTGAAACTGTGTGTGTGTGTGGGGGGGGGGGGGAATTATGGAGTTATTTTTACCACTCTTTATACCAATCTATGCTCAAAATGTTAACTCATTTTTAAATTCGCAGATAAGTGCATGGAAAACCATGACCCTATAAGAGAAATGTTCCTGAACTTCATTCATTAAAAACAGCTGTTATAAAGCAAAAATATTTATGGATTTGTATTTTTGGGCATTTCTTAAAAAATCTTGGAAATCTTTCGCCCCTATTGCTTCAAAAATGGCTTTTGATAATCAAAGATAATAATTAAAAATAAATAAACATTATCTCCATTTGAGAAATAACCAAATTATTATCTTTCTTATTTCTTTCAAAATTTAAGATTGAAATTTTTATCTGTTGTGAGGATAACAAAATATTTACAAAGAATTTGTTAGGAATTACTAATAAAAATGATAGAATTTTTTTTTTAATAATATAAAAGAAAAATGGCCATAAGAAAATAAATACAATTTTTCACGATTGATTTACAGAGCAAATTCTAACCAATAATATTTTATGAGGAAAAAATAAATATAAAACATTACTTACCACCTTCTTTACAAACAAAATTCTCCCATGTCTTAAACCAGGTCATACTAATGGCAAACACAACAGTGGGGGCTTCCATATGCTGGAAATTTGTATTCATCTATAAGGAAAAATGTGAATAAAACATATGCAAAAATTTAAATTCATGGTGCAAAAAGGGTGAAAAAGTCCTTACAGATATAAAATCTTCAAGTTCTTGCTTCCTTTTCTGCGTAATACAATCTAGTTCTGATTGACAAACATGACAAATGAATAAATGAGTACATGGTGGCCCACCACCAAACCTGGAATAAATTATTTGTAAGTTTAAAATTTTAACCAATTTAAAAATTTAATTTATTCAAAATAAATATGAAAGAAAAACTAACGTGTCATGTAAGTATTCCCAAACAGCTTGAGGCATAACAGTGCACGACTCTTCCACATAAGATGCTTTTTGAGGCGGTACCCCTATTAAAAGAATGAAAAAAATGATTCTTAAAATTCCTACTTGGTATCTCTTTAAACATACATTAAAAAAAAAATCAGTAAATGAAGTAAAAAATAACACTTTTCAGGCAATGGAAACATCAAGCAAATAAGGAAGCAAATTTTATTAGAATATGTACTGACACATATCAAAACCAATTCATCGAAACTTGTCATAAAAATACTACTTCAGCGCCAAGATTAGCTTAGTTAAAAATTTAAAAACATATTTTATTACGATGAAATTTCGCATGAAAGGGGGGAAAAAAGAAAGTCCTAAATATATTTTAATTCAAAAAAAAAAAAAAGGTAGTAAGGTATTTACTTAAATGTATAAAAGAAATGTTTCAAAATCTACATTTGTTTCTAAATGACAAAAAATATCAAAAATTAACTCTGTTAGAATATCTTACCTCCATGAATGCACAAGAAATCTGTATTAGTGATAGGTCCAGGTTCAGCAAAATTATTAAATTTATTGATCCACTGTTTGGAAATATGAAATTTCAATAGTCCTTGCTGTAAGGAAAGCAAAACATTTTTAAAATTACAGAGTAATGCCAGATTTACGGCTATTTTTCAAAAGCAAGCAGTTATTGCTCGAAGTAAGACACAATGCACATAAATGTGCATTGTGCAATAAACTTATAGCCTGTTTTCCTAGAAATAATTTTTGCATATTTTTTACTAGCAATGGGGATACATGAAGAAACAAAGTTTTGATATTTTTGTCTTACTTAATGTACAATTAAAAGAAAATATAGAAATTTTACTTCAATTATCTTATAAAACTCTATGCCGAAAAATATTTCAACCTGTAAAATATATATGATTCACAAAACATTCCTAAATTATAACAAGGACCTGAAAATGAATGTTTCTATGAGAATGACCCATTTATATAAGATAAATGACTAGTTATGGGCATGGTATATATTTTTTTAATTTTTAATTTTTGTTGAACTTATGTTGCAGTTCTAGTTCATCGTAAAAACTAATTTAATTCTTGCAGTTTTAGAACTTAAAAATTTGCCTTTTAAAAGATGTGAAATCTTTTTTAATTTTCAACTATGATTTAGGCATATACTTTTGACATAAATTGGAATACACAGGTTTGAACACTTATGGTCATACTCCCTTAGTTAAATGGGAATACTAAAAACAAGTACTGTAAAATGGGGTTAAAATTGGGTGAATTGGTACACTTTTCAACTTTGATTGTAAAAAAGTAGTTGAAGATTTTTTTTTTAAATTTTGATCTTTTGGGTAAAAACTTTGGCCTTGCTTTGCTTTTGATATTCCAAGCAAAGACAAAACATTTTGAACAGTTATTTTTATACATAGGAATTTAGAGCTGTTCCGAATCACCCCGCTGAGGGGGGGGTCAATCAGAACACATGTCAAAATTTTTATTTTTTTCAATTTAACCTGTAATAGGTCTCACAAACATGAGTAATATTGATGGGAGAGAATAAGAACAGATAGTTACTGTCAAATAAAAGTTTATTTTCTATACCAGTAAACGTTTATGATTTGTCAAAATTCAAAATAATTTTGAACTTATGAAAAATTAAAATTAATTTTAAGAAATGCTTTTGAATTGAAATACAAAGATTTAACATAAATTGAAGTCACTCATGTCGTCCACAAATATGTACTTGTCCTTAAAACTAGCAGTTGTGGCTTGGCTTAAGTTTTTTCATAACATCTTCTGGGATGAACGCTGCCTTTTCTTTAGTTTCTTAAAATCTCTGGGTTTTGGGGATTGTCCTGTAAGATTTTCCCACTTATTCATCACTGTCTGTGTGCTGGACTTTTGCTACATAAAGTCTGTATGACTTTCCCCCATGTATTTTAAGTAAAAAGAAGTCTCCCGTAGAAAAATCTTTTTAAATCTTCAGCTTTCTCTCATTCTAAGATCTAGTTGCTCACTAGGAGGGGTGAACAATAAATCTTTGTCTTTGTCTTGACTAGAAGAATTGGGGTTAGAATCTTGATTTTTCAAAGTTTCCTTTAAATAAGTTTCAATTGGAACAGCAAAACAAAGTGTTCCAATCCCCCCCCCCCCCCCTCAAATCCTAATACTATGACATTATGAAGAATTTTTCCTTTTTATGCCACAATTAAAACATCTTAGGTTTGAAATATTCAGAAGTCTAAACTTACATACAAAGTTTTGCAGACGATGAAAATTTGCTGTTTTTTAGCGTCCCACTTGCAGCCTTGCACAGAAGTCAATAGTGTTGCCAGAAAGACAAAAATATTTTTTTTACTTCTTATGATGTCACCTTTTTTAAAAAAAACTTTAACAGGAAAAAATACCCAACGGTATATTTATGAAGACTTTCTTTGTAGGATCAGGAAGTTTTGTTCCGAATCACCCCACTGTTCCTATACACCCCATTTTACGGTAATGGCCAGGCTAGCTGAATTCAATAAATTCAGAAAGTACCTTAAGTACTCAACAATACTTATTTTTCTTACAGCCCAATTGTATCTTACTAATTAGAGCAACATTAAAAACTGAAAATAGGAAAACAGATAAATTGTTTTTGAAAGGTTCGCCTGAACAGCAAAAATAAAACAATAAATAATAAATAAATAGCTATATTCTACTACTTCATTTTTATTTAACATTTGTCAAATTTAACTAATGTTTTATTATCAATTTTAAATAATTATTTTGAGTAAGAACGGACAAAAACTAATTATGGTCACATGCAGTGGCGGATCCAGAAAAAATCTACAGGAGGGGCACAAAATCACAGTTTAATTTTTTACTTGAAAAATAATAATTATTGTTAAAAACAAACAACTGTCGTATACTTAGGTATTATCTTATTTTCCTTACCTTTCGGTTCCTGGTAATAATGGCATTCCATCAAGCAGTCATGGTATAGTATGGCTCTGGCAGTAAAAGGTGTCCTTTGAAAGTGTTTATTTATTTGTGGATACCTTGCATTCGGGGAACGTTATTGGTTTGAGTTAGAATACGTACACAACATTATTTCATTCAGCAAAGTGCTTGTAAATGAATAAAAAAGAACTCGGAACACGAGAAAATATCACTGAAGAACTGTCTACTTTCCCATAACGGTTAAAACATAACAATATTATAGCTAAAGTGCTTTGGATGACAACTTTTTTGATGAGTCTAAATTCGGAAGAGTTCACAGACATGGCGCTGTATCCTTCAGACAAGTATCAAAATATATTTTATCGTTTGAAGAAATGTAGCTGTAATAAAAATGTATTAAGTGAGTAGTTTTTCCCTTTGATTTACGTTTGAGGAATAAAAAACTAAATGCCTGTAATAGCCAAGTGGAATGAGAACGCAAAAACATACTAACCGCTTGTTACGTCTCCCAACCCCCCCCCCTTTTTTTCTGCAAATACAAAGTAAGCAAAAATACGTCAAAGCAGAGTGCCTTTGCTTTTAAACGATCTGGCGCCATGAATACGTTTGGGACATTCGAAAGTTCCGAAGATCAATAAATAAAAGGAAAAAAACAAGAAACCGACACATTTTTCTCACAACCGAAATGTGCCAAGAGTAATATTCAAAATGAAACTATTTATTCATTACTAATAGTAAATCAAAGCTTAAAAGCAATTGTGACAGTTGCATTTTTTTTGTTGGTTATCAAATAGGTCTCTATCACGGTATTAATATTTGTTTTTCTTTTACGATTCCATTGCCAAAAAAACTGTTAAAAAATGTTTTAAAAAATACAAAACAGATAATATGGCATCGTCTTCGATAATTTGATCGGTGTTTCTTGTTTCAGTTTCAGTATGGGTTTTAGGCTCTTCTAGAATATATGACAGGGGGGGCACGTGCCCCCGTGCCCCTCCCGCTGGATCCGCCACTGGTCACATGTGACCAAAACTAAAATATCTCTTTATAACTGTGTAGTTATAGGGTTTGAAGGATCTTAAATAGCTTCATAAATTGCAAAAATACCAAGATAAACCTGCCCATTACCGGTTGAGTACTCAAAACTATAGTAGATCTCCAAAAATCCAAATCAATTGGGACCGGATCATTCGAATAATCAAAAATTGGGAAAATTGAAACTCAAAAGACATTAATGCAGAGGTTCCCAAACTTTTTTGGCCATGGAATTCTTAGAGCTTCACAATTATATTTACGGACACCAATCATGTTAATCACTAAATGAAAAAAATGTTAGCTTACTGGAAGTTAAATGCTAATCATTCGCTATTATAATTACTTTGTTCTAAATAGAAACTTGAGGAAGAAATTTAAGCTAGAGTTTCACAGAACGCACTTCGGGGATAGTTGCAATAATGTATTTTGAAAATAGGAGAAAAAAATTTTTAAGGAAAAATAGCTCTCATTTAATGCAATAAAATTCAACACTTTTTCATGTTGAGTGCACTTGTGAAGTGCTGCACATTAAAAGCCCATAATTGAACTGCCGAACTCAAAAGCCAATAGACCATGACTCATCATCCTTCTATTGTTCAAGCTACAGGAACACCAGTTTCGCATCAATTGATATTTTTCCCTTCAAATTTTAAAAGCAATTCAGACAATCAACAATTCCCATAGTCTGAGACCAGATAATTAGAGTTTTATTGTAGTCATTTTCTCTAAATAAATAAAACATACAAGCAACAATTTAGCCTTTTTTATAGCATTTGAAAGCTTCCACTTAAAAAACTACAGATTCACACTGAGATTTTTTAAAACTTGGATCTCGATAAAAATAAACAAAAGGTTTATATGTGACTATTTTTAACAAAACTTGACGACTGCTGAAAATGAAAAGCACACAACTTTCATAGCAAATGTAAAAAGATGGCATTTTTCAAAATGCAGACATGGGAAGTATCAAAATGAGAAAGAAACTTTAAAGTAAAAAAAGAAAAAAATACCTGTTAACCCGTAAATGGTAATATCCGTCTGTAGGACGGGTAGTCTCATAGACAGGCAGTGTGAGTTGGAGGGATGTTACCATTTACAGGTTAATGATTAACATAATACTACTTGCAAACAAATACATTTTTCAAAAGGGGGAATTTTTTGTTACATTTTTGGTTTATCTGAAGCAACTCCACACAATCTGAAGCAGTTGGCATATCTGTTCATAATATTCCAAGTCAAATGAATTTAAAATATTTTGAACAGCACACACACACACATGTCCTTTCATTATTTCTCATTTCATGCAGACATTATTTTGATGAAGATAACAATTTAAATAAGTTTCTAAAGCACAAGGATCATAATAAGAAATTGTTAGTCACTCTTCTACTTCAGAGTACATTTTCTTAGATATAGTGCTTCTAAAGGTTAAAATAGGTGCAAATATTTCCAGATAAGAGCATTCTAATCACACAAAATCAAGAATTCATTCAAAAGTATTTGATACTGCTAATACTAATAAAAATATATTTTTTTTTGTTTTAATGAAAAAGATGCAACATTATACACCACAAGCAGGGTTTGAAAAAACCCGGGATGTTTTGAAAAAGCGCAGCCAGACTGGCTTTTTGATGAAAAACCAGGGATTTCTCAGATTTTTCAAGAATCATTTTTATATCATGCTCTATTTGAACAGTGTACACCAACTTTTACGTTTCATAGAATCAGTGGAGCCTTAAAGAAAGGTCACAGTGACCTTTTAAAAAACTTCTTCGACAAATTTAGAAAAAGCATTGTACTATTGATTTTTTTTAATTAATATTTTATTTTAAATTGATACTAAAATGAATTTAGAGATTGAAACTATTATTGCTTTTTTCGATCGCTTAGTATTTAAAAAAAAACAAATAAGTACATGTAAAATACACGTGCAGTTTTATTTTTAATGCCTAATAAACTGTTGGGAAAAAATGATGGCAATTTCTGGACTAGGTACTGACCAAAAGTAAAATATTATATTAAAGTAATTTTTTCAACTAAATTGATCAATACCAAATTCAATGCTTAGTGTGGATCAAAATATTTGTAATATTTAGTTAGTTTTCATACAGCTAATATTTATGTAGGAGATTGTTTTTTACTAAATAAAACTATACATTTATAGCAAGATGCAAATGCTTTAAGTGTCTCACACAAAATATAAAATTTAAGAGAGAGAAATTCTCACTTCATTTCTACTGCGTTCCATAAGCTCAACGGCACACTGCCGTTTCTTCACCATTTCGTCACTCGTTTTGCTAAAAGATAAATTATGATTATTAATGCATCACAGCAGACAGAATTAAAAGCATACAATATTAAAAAATATACATAAATTATCAATATGCAGGCTTGAAAATTAAGACAAACATATGTTTATGAACTCTACAGATACTTTTATACTTCACTATAACAGCAATAAAACTTACCGATAAAAGAGAACATATGCTTCACAATGTCGAACCATCTCAGCATCAACAGCTGTAACATACTGGTCATCAAACTCATACCACTGCTCATTTAAGTAATTCAATGAGTATGTTGTATAATGTCCAGCTGAAAGAAAAAATGAAGTAAATCTTGGTACTTATTTTTTCAATTTTATTCACTTTCTGCATGATTGCTAGTACTTTGCTTGCACCTACTCACATATTTTTATTTTACTTTATTTATTATTTATCTATTTATTGAGTTTTAAGGAAGCAATCTTTTTTTCTTTGCATTGCACTGCATTGTACGGTAATTTTTGGTTAAACCTAGCTGTGTAGTGATTGCTAATCTTTCTTTTTTTCCCTTTGAAACAATAATGCTCCATGTCATAGTATACAATGTAGATATAGCACAGATTAGTAAACAGATTGCAAACACATGTTTCGGAGTTATAAGGAGCTCCTTTTCAATGCAATGATGTATGCTTATGGATGTAAAGTTATCTGTTGCATTTTGTTGCCTTATGGATTACATCTTTTACATTTTCTGATTAAATCTACTTCCTCTTTTAGGGGGGGGGGAGCATTGTCGAAATTTCTTAAATTTAAGGTTGAACCCCCCTATATTGTTGGAAATGCTTCACTGATCACAAAAATACTAATTTTTTCTCTGTGCTATCAAAATTGAGTAAACTCTAGCCTTTTTCTTGTTTTTTACTGTATGGCACTATATTGGGCCATCGGAGAATTCGGTATCTCATTTTTATCCCCATACTAGTGATATATTTCCTAGTTGGGAAAGGGAGGAACATAACAAGGCACTTCACAGACCATGCATATGATATTTTAACCTTCAAAAGGGTACCATTTTTGAGTTATGTTATGTACACCCATACAAAAGTATGTGCAAACGTCACAGAAAACTTATGCTAGTTAACTCAATGATGATCAAAATGGATATTTCGGCTGTGAGTATGTTCTTTGGTACATATTCACTTGTGTATAGGCAGAGAAACTACCCAACATTAATTGAAAAGTGGGAGAAATAAAAATTTGTGTAAATTTAACTTTTTTTTTTAATTTTTTGGGAATGCACATTTTTTTAATAGTTTGTACAAGGAATTTAAAGGTGCTGTTCAAATTGTGGCTTCATATAAAGAAACAACTTAGATTAGAAAATAGAAGTAAAAGATAATGAATAAATTGAAGAGGTTAAGAAGCAAATAATATATGAGTAAAAATGGAGAAATTCTGGAATTATGAAAGCTTTTAAAAACCATTTTTGAATTACTGACTTGATTCAAAGAAAGAAGTCTGTGGCATTTGTTAGACAGAGAGGTGGTGCATTTGAGTTTGGTAATTCAAACAATCATAAATTTCCTGTCCGGCAACCAATTCCAGAGCACTTGCTTGAAAGTGCACCAACTTATAATATCTCTACAGAAAAAGTTTTTGGAGACACAGTGAAGATAATACAGGAAAGAAAAATGCTTACCATAAAAAAGGAATTTAGACTTAAATACAGCATTATTCCAACTAGTTATGAAGAAATTGAGGAGATAATAAAAAAAAGTCAAAGATGAAGGTGAAAAGTGCAAAGTTTTGAAATTACTGGGAAAAAAAGCTAAAAGTGATTTTAGAAATTTAAAACAAGACCACATACTTTTCAAGCAACGAGGGTTAAGTCCTGAGACAATTATGAGCCACTTAAAGGTCCTATATGGCCATAAAGTTAATGACATTACTGCAACTGTTGATGATATCAGAACTGTTTTATGTAATACATCTGATACAAATGTCCAATCTGTAGATGATCCACTACTATTGCAATATGTGCCTGAGAATGAAATGGTTGCTGCACTTTGGGATGGAGAGTGGGGTGTTGGTCAAGTCATAAGCAAATTAGATGAAGGCATACATACAGGATAAAATATATGAAAAAGGTTAAAAAAGATTCAAACTTGTATTGGATATGGCCAGTACAAGATGACATATATAAAACCAAAGGGGAACAAATCATCATTATTCGGCCGATAATAGACGTTTCCTCTACAAGAACAATTATTTTTGAATTAATTAATCATATTTTAATTAATAATATAGCAAATACAGACTGACAATATTTAACTTAGATTGTATCACCAAAGAAAGTTAATGTAACACTTTTATTTCCTTATTGTTGTTCAAAATGTTTTCGAAGCAATGCAAAAACGAGGAATAAAGTCAAAATATGAAAAAACACCCAGAGTTTGGACAATTTTTGAAATCTTCCAAAAAAAATGCTTGTTAAGTCATCTTTGTATAACATTGTATCATCCTAGGGGGTTCAATGTTAAATTCAGAAAAACTTTTTTCCCCCAACCTCTTTTTATTTTCTTTCAATTCAACTATTGGTTCACTTATTACAGATTTTTGCCTTGTGATAACTTAGTAGTAAACATCATTGCTTTGATTGGTGCTATTATACATGCAATACTTTTCTCATGGCTATGTGGATGTGGTAATAAAAGTTGATGCGCTTTTAAAGACGCATCATGTTTGGCAATTCAAGAAGATTCTGTTTTCAAACTTAACTACACCTGCACTAAATTTGCTCGGCTGAAATAATTGCTTTTTAAAATTCTGATTATCCGAAATGGACAATACGAAAAAGCCTGATTATCCATAATGGACATTCAAGTGAACTACAAGAACCATTTGCACAGGGAAAATAAACTAGCCGCTCACATGGCTAAATTAGCTGCCTTGACTTGGCTTCCCAAGACGTGTTGCTACACTCCACCTACGCACTTCATTGGCTTTGGCTCCTTCTTTCTGACTGCATCAGTGTACTCTGGTGGCTAGACCCTGTACTTGCTAACTAAAACAGCTTAAGCAGGCAAAAGAATTTGAATTCCCCTTTTGAATACTTAAATTTCATTCCTTTGAATCAGGGGCTTCCAAACTGTACCAAGTCATGACAACCTTAGAAGAATTAAGATTTTCTCAGTGTCCTTGTCTATATTCTATCATGCATATTGATACCATTGAAACTTCAAGGCACTATTGATATCATGTAGATTTTGTGGCACTCTTTGCCTCAACCTGCTTAAGGAAAAAGAAGAAAAATCGTCACATCAAGAAACGCATCTAATCTTAATGGTACCAGACATTATTGGCTAGCAGCTAAGGAAAAACTAAAAGGGAAAATGCCCCTAACTCATGGAAAAAGGGTTTTCCATCTAGGAGTAAGGAAGAAAACATGATCCAGAATCCTCATTTATAATTAATATCTCAGCTAATTAAAGTTGTACAGATATGCAACAGAGCCAAACATGATGCTGGAGAGCTTTAGAATCTTACAATACCTGGCTTGAACCTCAAATCGCTACCGTTTTCAAGAAACTAGAAGGACATAATTGCATATATATGTACAGGTGGGTGTTGCCATTCCATGTTTGGGAAGTTGGATTTCAATATGTAAAATTTCAGACAGGAAGCAAAGTCAAAGCATATTGTTTCATGTGTTTCAATTCCAGGTTAATTCATGAAATTATGCCTTAAAAAGTAACAGCATTTACTACTCGAAAAGGTTTCAGGTATAGTCTGCTGAAAGAATTTGCAATACTTTTAATGACATGAATAGTCTCAGGAGAGCATTTGATATTGATAGAGGGTAGATGAATTGATTACAATCAACCAAGTTGTTGTCCAGAGCTGTTGCTGTTGTCCAGAGTTGTTGCTGTTGTCCTTATGCATTTGTGAACTAAGTAACATTTTCACTGACCCCCACAAAAAGACTGCAATAACACCCCCTATTGATTTAATACTTCATTCTTACTAACATTTAAAATGTAACTTGATCCTATATAGAATGTTAGAAAACCTTCTATAAAACTTAAAAGATACAGGATACTCTTGATATCTTGAACTTTGATAGCTCAAAAACCTTGGATATGACCAAACATTGCTTTTCCCTTGATTTCACATATTTATCTAATGTTATTTTTATTCTTATGTCAAAGAGTTTTTAATCTAAACCTTGTTATGTCGAATATTTTCGGAAGTTAATAAAAAAAAGCGTTCCAGAAAAAATTTAGTTGCTTGTATCAAAGCAACTCAAGGAATGTTTCCAAAAAATTCTGACACCCTTCATTATTTCTCTCAGGGGTTAGGAATGATTCATATAAGCTTATCTGGTGTCATTTTCATTCTAGAGCTCGTGGGTTTCAGAAAATGAGAGTCCCATGAAGCCCAAAAAACTAACCCTACCAATTTAAGATAATTTTCTCCATTTCTCATACTATTTCCTCGAACCTTTCGACCCTATTCATACCTCCATAAAAGGGGAGATGAACGGAAAACATCTTTAGAGACAAAGGAGAATGATGCAATTCTATACCTCCATTCTCGACCACTTCAATCGGATAGTGACCCTGGAGGCTCAAAACATTGGGTTGTCTTAGGCCATTAAAAAAGTGGGGAGGAGGGGGGAAGGGTCAAGGTCATTATCATATGGATGACATTTTGTGAGAAGAAGAGTGTACTTTTTGCCTTGCTTTCGACCTTCCCAAGACCTTTGTTATATGTTTGTTACTTAAGAATAAACAGTGTTCAAAATTTAATTGCCACTTATGCAAAAAATAGAAATTATTAAATGGAAAAACTGGTTGAATAACAGTGTCAAAGATATGTCACCAGACTAGAATACTGAAATTTTCTTTATGAAATTTTAACACTGTAAGTCCACTGTATTTTGCTCATTCTTTTTCACATAATGCATAACTATTTTTGGCTCATTTTAAAAATGAACATTTTTGTTGTTGCATTAAGACTTTTCATCTATCATTACATGTTTCCACATATTTTCAGAAAATTATATTAAATATGGCTTTGTTGTCCTAAAAACTCAACTTTCTGAATTTGTTTTGCCATCTCTTAGGCTTCGTCATGTTGAGAGTATACTGTACTTGCATAATAAAATTGCATATATATATATATATATATATATATATATATATATATATATATATATATATATATATATGACTAACATAACATTCAGAGCTGATTTTGTAACCGTTTTTTCTTGTAACTTAAAGGATAAAAATATTTTTTAGTTATGCTGGTGGATTTACAATGTATATTGTACCTATGTATCATTTCTGCTAAGAATTTAAAGCAAAATTACTGACAGTAGATATTTTTTGAACCAAATTAGCAGCGTGACTAACGAAATACTTTCTCAACCCTGAAAATTAATGCTCATGTTGTGAGGCAAAACTTTCTCAAAGTTACGGGAGTGTTAAAAATTGAAAGATATATTTGAAAAATGTGTAAAGTTGGCTTTTAAAAGCATAAAACACAATTTAATTAAATCTTAATTTTTTTTTAGTCTTAAGTGTCACTTTTACTCCAGATAGAGTGTGACTAACGTAGCGTGACTACTAACATAACCATCGAATAACAAGCAGTAAACAAACACACTACAAACTATTTGTTATGGCTAATCTCAGTGATAATTACAATACTTTTTCAATTTTTTTAAAACTTCTTATGTTGTATGATTTTTATTTATTTATTTATTTTTTGATACTTTTTTCACTTCAGTACTTTTTTTTTTTTCGGCTGAGGTTGACATTTCTATAGAATGACCATATATATATATATATATATATATATATATATATATATATATATATATATATATATGTATATATATATATATATATATATGTATATATATATATATATATATATATATATATATATATATATATATATATATGTATATATATATATATATATATATATATATATATGTTTTCGGATTCGGATCTGATTTTTCAATGAAACTCAGAACCAAATTTACTCGTTTGCATAAAACATCTCACACAATATTTTAAAAAATACAATCAGATGCCCTTTCCCTGATTTTAAAATTCAGTGATCTAAACACTGCTTGCAAAACTCTACTTTAACTCTCTCTTCAGTCAACTACTTCGTAACAATATGTTTATCTTTCTTCCACATACAAGAAATGAAGAACAGTGAATCAACCAATGGTATTTGCAAGAACAAAGAATCTCCTGTAAGGTTCAAATTATCTGATCCGTGCAAAGCATGAAAACTTCATAATTAAAATAACAAAACAAGAAATAAAATAGTTCATTTAGGCAAAAGGGAAAAAAACAAAGCAACAGACCAATTAACTTTATGAGGTATAAGAAAATATAACTTACAACCCGCAGTTCCATGATGGCAAATAACAGAGGCCAAGTCATATGTTGTTACACCACGAGGATAAGCTATAAAATACGAATGAAAGAAAAAAAATACAGAAGTAATGAATACTAATTAAAATAAACTACCAAGCTTTTAGAACAAGCCAAAAATTGATTAGAATGCTTACATCTTCATTTACACATTAACCAAACTGAGGGAAATACTAAATATTTCATTGCTAAAAATATGGTGATAACTATGAATATTAGGATTTTGGCATTAGATTTGCAACAAACTAATATCAACAGCAGACACAGACAATATTCATGAAAAAATTTACAGATAAAATCTAAAACTTACATTTATGTAAAAATGGAGACATATCCAAGCCTTCTAATGGAAAAGAAACATAGCTACCAATTTTAGAAGAGTACATAACTTCATGTCGAAATCGTTTTAAATGGATGCAGAGAACCTATAGCAATAAAATTTGAATACCTATTTTATAATACTATATATATATATATATATATATATATACAAATAATATACAATTTTTTGAAAAGTGTTTAAAATAGGGATAATTAAATCCCAAAAAATACAAGAAGACTTAAAAATACAAAAGTGTACTGAAATGTCAGCGCAAAGCCGCTAGGAACAATAACAGTACCTGCATAATCAAAAATACCAAAAGAAATAGTGAAAAGAGTGAAATAGTGATAGAAAGGGCCTTGCAAACCAGGGATCTGGTATTCCCCCTGATGACGTGCCAGTCCTTGGTTCACCTTTTCACTATTTCTTTTTGTATTTTTGATTATATATATATATATCAGGGACGTGCAGTCTGGGTAGGCAAGGTAGGCAGTGCCTACCCACGAAGAAAACAGATCAACCTCACCACTTCATTCAATGACATTTAACCCTCTCGGCACCCTGGACCTCATATGAGGCTCCTACTTTTGAACTCAATTTTGGAAGAAGTAAACACTTAAAATGATTTTTTTTCACTTAGGAGCCTCATATGTGATCTACATGAATCGGTGGAGTCACTGACGGAAAAAAAAAAATCATTTTAAGTGTTTACTTCTTCCAAAATTGAGTTCAAAAGTAGGAGCCTCATATGAAGTCCAGGGTGCCAAGAGGGTTAATGCGTTGATTAGAAAAAAATATTTTGGTTTTTCACAGCAATAATAGAAAAAAAGAAAAAAAAATGGAACATTTCCATTTTGGTACACTTGAAAAGCAGTGACCGACGCTGTTTTTCGACTTCCGTATCTATGCAATGCTTAGCATGCGAAACACCCCGTGCCGCACTTTCCCCCCTCTTCGCGATTAGCCAAAGAAATCTTGGAGACAGGATTAAATCAGCCTATCTGGCGTAGCTGGCAAAGATCAAGCTCAAAAGCTACACTCTTTCTCTGCCTGTCTCTTCGATTTTCCGCTGCAATTTGGACGGTATGTGCAGGGTGGTGAGCGTTAGCAAAATTCTCAATGGTTTTGGTATCTTGATTCGTTTTTTATATGGTTGTTTGTTTTCTGTGAAGTGTTTCCGTAATTTTCAAATGTTTTGTTTTTTCATTTGTCATATTGTTTCCCATGTTTAAGTTGAAACCTCAGGATAGTTGTTCTGTTTAAACTCTTTGAAAAAAAAAAAAAGACTTACGAAGTAAAGCGACAAAATATTGAAAAATTCATATCATTATATGGAAGACAATTTTAAAACAGCATATGCTTTTTTTCAACATATATATTATTATTCCAGAAATTATCTCATCTGCCTACCCTGGGCGTTCGTTCACGGCACGTGCCTGATATATATATATATTATTAACAGTAACATAAGGGATTTAAAATTGAGCATAAATGTATCATCAACTTTAACAATTACACTTAAAAATATATCTATATACACATATATATATATGTATATATATATGCACTAATATGATTAACTTTTTTTATAACAGTGAAAGGCAGGGGCAATATCAACAACGTTATAGAAACTTAGTTAATAAACTCGCATTTTTGATTTTACAGGATAATACGTGCCATAAAATTGAGATACCATATGAATTCAATAGGAACTTAACAAAATATTGAAAAAAAAAAGTCCAATTTACTTCAAAACCAGACAATTCTGAATAATTCTTCTCTGTAAATAATAAGAGAATACAGCAACTTTAAAAAAAGGGCACTGCATTAAATGTATTTTGTCTCTCCTGTTTTACTTAGGAAAAAAAGGATTGAGCAGTATTTAATACTAAATGCTTCATTTCCCAAATTTTTACCAGTGACAGCTGCATAAACAAAAACAGGCAATGAGCAATACACAAGCAACATATTACTCTTTAAAAAATTCTTAGGTAAAACGAATTTTTCACCTTGAATTCACTGGTGTTCAAAATTAATGTCAAGAACATTTTCCACAATTCAAAACTGTTACCAGTAATGATGATACAATTTGTATCACATCAGTGTTGGATTTACAATTTTTCAGAACAGGTCAAACAGGGTTCATACTCAAATTTGAAAATTAAAATTAAGGAGTTTTGCAGGAGCTAATATCAATTTTTAAGAAGTGTTTTCTAGTTGAAAGACACATTTTTTAACAACATATTAAAAAAATAAAATTCACAATTCTTGTATCATTTATTTTTTTCAACAATATATTGAATAACACACGAAATTGAAAGTAAACTATGAATTTACTGCTTCCTGAATATTAGCCAACTCTAAATAAAATTCAAATACCGAAAGGAAGGAGGGAGGGGAGTAAACATAGAAAAACATTTTATTTTGAGAATGAATTATAAAAAAATCATTTAAAAATGAAAAAAAAAAAAACACTGATTGAAAATTAGTACTTTATCAAAAACAAGAGACCTATTAAAAATTTCACAAGTCTTGTATCATTTATTTTTTTCCAACAATACATTGCATAACACATTAAAGTCAAAAATATCCATTTACTGCTTCTTGAATATTAGCCGACTCAAAATAAAATTCAAATACCGAAGAGGGGGGGGGGATAACCTTTAAAAAATATTTCACTTCGAAAACAAATTTTTTAAAAAATGTTTAAAAAAGAGACTGATTGAAAATTAGTACTTTCTAAAAAAACAAGACACTTATTAATGATTTTGTAACTAGAATCCACCATAAAAAATAAAAAATTAATTAAAATAAAAATAACAAGCTAATATTATTTTTATTTTAATAACTATAGATAAGATAGTAGAGTTCAAAATAACTTTCAAATTTCTTAAACTTTTTGACAATTGACACTCTTAAAGAACACAGAATTTTGCTTAAAACTTTTTGACTTCATGATTTAAACAAAACAAGAAAACTTTCTGTCAAGAACTAAACGAGCCTACTTTCCCGTACATCAACATTGGCATTCTAGCATCTGAGCATTATTCTCTTGATTATCTGAGACTGAAAATTATGTCAAACATACCTTTTTAGCACTTAAAGCTGATTTCTAAAAGCAAAATATACCCCTCTTATCAGATGAAATAGAGACATAAAAAGTAAATAAACAAATAAATAAAGTTTTGTCGCACCTTATAAAGAATGTAACTGTTACAGTTGTTCCGTAGAAAAAATCCTCAATTGTTTTCAAAAAAAAAAATAAATAAATAAAAGTACTAAGAGCGTCAAAACACATTTCATCAAACAAAGAAAAAAAAAGAGAAAAAAAAAACTCGTCCGTTAATAAAATGTCTCGAATTTCACTTTTAATCCGTTGCCAGTTGTTAAATATAAATAAAGAATAAAATGTCCTCCTGAATGAAAAATTTTTGTTACAAAAAAAATCATCTGCCAAAAAAAAAAGAAAAAAAATAACAATAATAAATAAAATAAAACAAATGAATAAATAAACAAAAAAATCGTCTGCACAGTCAGTCATTTTTTTTCTGAGTCTGCATTTCCGCCATGTTTGCGGAGTCGGGGTCGGAATCAGAGTCCTCACAGAAGATTATTCAGAAAAGTACTTTACAAACATTATTTGTCAAAACCATTTTCTTACAAAGTTAGTTTGAAGGAAATCCGACTTTAAGTTCAGGATCAACATTCAACTTAAATTTCCCGTAGGCGCTAATGTTAAATTTTTTTTCTGAACGGTTCAATATTGAACGAAAAATGGTTCAAAACAAAAAGCGAAGTATGGGAATGAGCCTCTCCGAGATCTTTCAAACAAAAAAAGTTATGCCATTCGGACAGTTCACTCAAAAGTTATTAGGTGGGGAAAGGTTGCTTGAACGGTTCACTGTTGAACGAAAAAATGTTCAAATTGAAAATTTAAATACGGTAATGAAATATCCTTGCTGAGATCCTTGGAAAAAAAAAGTTTATTTAAATTGGACTGTTCACTCAAAAGTTATTAGAGGTGACAGCTTGCTTGAGCGGTTCAATGTTGAATGAAAAAACTTCAAATCGGAAATGTAAATATGGGAATGAAGTATCCTTGATAAGATCTTTCGAACAAAAAAAAGTTTGTTCAAATCGGAATGTTCACTCAAAAGTTAGCATTGCAGGACAGGTTGTTTGATCGGTTCAAAGCTGAACCAAAAATCGTTCAAATCGAAAAATCAAATATGGGAATGAGCTGTACTCGCCGAGATCTTTCCAACAAAAAAAAGTTTGTCAAAATCGGACTGGTCACTCAAAAGTTAGCATCGCGAGACAGGTTGTTTGAACAGTTCAAAGTTGAACCAAAAATTATTCTAATCGAAAAATCAAATATGGGAATGAGCTGTACTCGTCGAAATCTTTCCAAAAAAAAAAGTTTATCAAAATTGGAATGTTCGTTCAAAAGTTATTGGGGGAGGGGGGGGGGGGACAGAACGACCGACCGACACACACACAAATTCCCCATCTCAATACCCAACTTTCAAATTTTTAATTTTTCGATATTCATTTTACCTTTTTACTTCTTTTTGGCTTTTTTTTTCGGACTTGGCGATATTTTTTTTGACTTGGCGATAATTTTTAGATGCATTAAGCCACTTTTAATACTTTTTTCGTCTTTCTTTTATTTTTAACGGGAAAGTAGGCTAAAAAATGAAATTTTAGTTATTTACTTCTTGACAGAATAATAAACATCATAAATGCAAAAAGTACTATTCTAATGGCAAATGCAAAGAGATCGCGATTTTCATAATGAACATGTGTAACAAACAAAATAGAAGAAAAAAATGGCATATTTAAGGATTTATTAAAGTAAAATTAACATATTTTCCATTTCAAAGCTCTATGATAAACATATTATTAATAGCAATCAACGTAATTGAAGACAAATTTAAACTAAAAGCGATTTCAATTTAAATTTTTTAACTCTCATGGGGAACACCATTTCGCTTAAAAATTTTTTATTTGCAATTTCAACAGAAATAAAACGACATTTTACTTATTTGCCCCCTAGCAAAGGAAAGTAAACAACAAAAAACAGGAAACTTTGATTCTCAAACCAGATGCAAAGAGATTGCATCATTGAAAGTGGAGCCATCAAAAGTATAAAAACGGCAAATAAAAGAATGTATTAACACAAAACAATTTTAGAATGTCATTTTAACAGGTCTCGATGATGTGTATTATTAATTATTATCGATATAATCTGGAAAATTTGGAGTAAGCAAAAAAATTTCGGATGTGGGAAGATAAAAGTATAGAGAAAAATACTTGATTTCCTGTTTTAACTCGCAAAAATACAGGAATTCAGATATGATACCCAAGCACAATTCACCCTTTGGGATTAGTGGTAGAAGAAAATACTTAACAGAAAAAAAACACGCCTTAAACAGAATAAAAAATAAGGAGTTTGTAAGGAGATAATGTCAAAATTCAGGAGTTTTAAGGGCCCTTATTTTCTTTTATTAAAAAGCAGGAGTTTGTAAGGAGCGTACGAACCCTGTCAAAATATTGAAATGGCCACCCATACCCATCTTCATGCAAGTTTTTACACCTAGTTCCAAAAAAACAGAAATGTATGATTTTGAAACAATGTACTGGATTGTGTTTGATTTTAACTGGGCACAAGTTTGAATTATTGTTGAAAGTTGAATATTTAAACATATTTTGGCATAAAAGTTTAAAAATCATACTCCTCTGCATTATTTTGAACACCTTTTTACATTTATTAAAATGATAGACACTAACCTCAGGCAATTCAATCACTTTGGAATATTTAATGCCATTTCGTAGCTTTTTACACTTTTCACAACTGTACATGTTGTCTCCCTTTAATTCATCAGCGGAAAAAAATGCAGAAAGACAATCCAGTAAGGTGACTGATGGTCCCCAAAACCAACTGAAAATGAAATTAGAAAATACACATGAAACATACATTCCAAAAGTCAAAAGCAAATTGCAAAATAACTATTTTATCTGTATAAAAGGTCAATATATCAGGGTAATTCCATGTCAAATCAACCAATGGTCAAAACGTCATGTCTTTGGATTTTGCTCAATTTTGGCTCAAATAAAGTATTAATAGAACAGGAGGAACAAACAAAGTCTTGGATTTTTTTATGCATTTGTTTCCGAGTAATAAATTTTTAAAATTTTGACAAAATCACAAATTTTGCATTACTTAGAAACCTTTAAGTAGCCGTAATTAAAAAACTATTTGACCTGAAAAATACAATTGGTCTTGTTTTGTTCAGTATTTAATGAGGTTTCATAAAATATATACCATGACCTAGCTGCTAAAAAATTTTGTTTAAATTTTTTTTACAAAATTTTAATCTATAAAAATTTAAAATCGAAATTTTTAATTTCCTTGAAAAAAAATTATGTTATTTAGCCTTCTGTTAGCAACATATATGGAAAATTTCATGATGGTAATCTAATGGTATCATGGTGAAATAAATATTTTCTCTTTCAAATTGCTTTATTTCTATCATTTGTTCCATTAAAAAGTAATTCAAGTATGCACCATGATTACAGCATGAAAAAAAACAAGGTGATACTCCTGGGAAAAAAATATTTCTACTTTTAATATCTTCGTTCATATTAGCTTGATCAGAGGGATTGTCCCCCCCTCCTCGTGCCTTGCGGGGGGGGGGGGGAGGGGCATTGCCGATAGATATTTAATAAAGGGAAAGATTACCTTTAACATATTTATGGGAGTGTATAGTGGGTCCTTTTTCTGTTCAAGGGAGTTTCATTTCTGGGGAGTTAGGGGGGTGCTCCACAAAAAATAGAGCATTTAAAAGTTGGTGCATTAAAAAATACATGAGTTTTTTTCTGGAAAGAAGTCATCATTGGGAGAAAATGAAGCTTTAGTAACCTGTGACTTTGCGGAAAGTTACTTGTTTATTTTGCAAGATTTCGCACAAGAGTATGGCTACCTTACACCCAATTGTTGGGTATTATTACAAAGATCACACAACAAGAAATCAGGCTGTACCGTACAAGAGTATTGAATTCATTTCAGACTGCTTTTACACTTTTTTATGTTTTTCAAAAAACAATGACAGAATTTTTGCGGGATATTATGCTTAACTTGAAGAAACTGTTTTACTTCTCAGATGTCTGAGCAGCTCACTACCAAAACTGAAATTTTATCTAAACTATTGCTGTTATAAGGATCATTTCGATAGAATTGAGGTTAAATGGTATTTTTATGCTACAGAACATATTAACCCTCTCGCTGCGTATTTTTTTTATCAAAATAGGTTCAAAAATTGCGTATTTTTTTCTTTCAGCTCTGAAAAGCGCGCGCAAAATGCTAAAAAAAATTCTTTTTATATTTCGCAGAAACGTGGACAACTAACGCCATCTGTTAGTCGACATCTAAATAAACAATTAAACATTACAGAAAAGCGGAAATGAAACCATGAACGGGGAAAGTGCGGGTTGCACACTTAAATAGACGGCAAAAACACATCCCCGCGGTAATCGCGGGTTGCGCAAATTTTGCTACTTCTACGTTGCCCGTGGAAATCGCGGGATGCGCAGCGAGAGGGTTAAAGGTGCAGGTGGAACGGTAAAAAGACTTGCCGCTAAAGCTAACCCCCAAAGTATAACAGATAACCATATACAGTCAAGTCTCGATAACTCCGCATAGTCAAGCGGACTATTTGCTTGGCGATTGGATGCCGCTAGATTTTATTTAGTCATTCAACCTTTACCAAAAGGTCAAGTTATCAAAAGTATTCAAGTATTCAGCTGCAAGGAATAAGAGGAAAAGTACTTTATTTAATTTTATTTGACATTCAGAATTCTAGAAGATTCAAATATACTATATTTAATTCAAGCAGTTTTATTCATTTAAAAGAAATTAGTATTCAACTTTTTATGCATTTTTGTTTGTTTGCTAGCCAAGAAGCGGCATTTTGTATAGTTGTACATTAAAAAATTTTGTTTAATGTAGAGATGTTCTCCATTTTTTAAGTTTTTAGATCAAAATGAACCAACATGCATTGATCATATATAATTTGTTACCTGTGGTAAGTTTGCAATTAAAAATATTTCTAAAAAGGTTCAGTAAATCAATTTTTTAAATTAAAAACTTCAAATTTAACTAAAAATTTGAGGGTTTTTTTTTTTTCAATTCTAAATACTCTGCTTGTACTTACTGTAAATCCTTGTAATTGCTAACAACTTGTTTTTTTTTTTTTCATGCCATAATCATTGTGTACACTTGAGTTACTTTTTAACAGAACAAACGCTTTTTCCGACTAGAATTTAAGCAATTTGAAAGAGAAAATATTTTTTTCCACTATGATACCACAAAAGTACCATCATGAAATTTTGCATATATGTAGATAATAGAAGGCTAAATAACATTTTTATTTTCAAAAAAATTAAAAATTTCGATTTTTTTGAAATTTTTTGAAAAAAATTTGAAAAAAATTAAAAAAAAAAAAGCAGCTAGATTATGTTATATATTTTATGAAACCTCATTAAATACTGAACAAAACAAGACCAGTTTTAACTCCCTAGGTCAAAATAGTTTTCTAATTGCTGCCATTTAAAGACTACTGAGTGGGGGAAAATTTACGATGCTTCCAAAATTTAAAAAATTTATAACTTAGGAAAACATCGTTGAAAAAATTTGAAACTTCAGCTTTTTCATTGTGGTCGTAAGTACAATGAACAGATAAAAAATTATTGAAATCTGAAACATTGACCCTAAAAACTTTTTTTTTTTTATTGGTTGATTTGGTATGGAATGACCCATCCATTTAATGAAAACCATTTTAATGAAAATTTGGGTTGTCAACTGTTTAAGATTCATCAATAATCTATTGCATGCTTTTTTTTAAATACAAAAGAGGGACAAGCCTGCTCTGTTTCATCTAAATCCAAGACTAAGCATTTTCCTGATAAATTTGTCCCAATAACCAAAATCAAGTGAATAAATAAATAAATTATCCAGATACTGAATAAAATAAGTAGACTTAAGATAGCATATGTTACAATGACTAAGTTTGGAAAATAATTGGAACAAACTTTTAAGGATTTAAAAGGATAGAAATCTCAAACAAGGTGCTCAATTTTCGTTGTGGCACATGTTTGGTACTGGCATGTTTCCAAAAAATGTTTTTCAGTGTTAACTGTGGTTTCTGAAAATCAGGAGCTAAAAATATAATTTGCAAGGAAGCAGTGACTAAAAAAACACTTTTAAATATAGGAATCTTTTCAGACTTATAAGAAAATTTAGGAGTGCTCCAAAGACAGATTTCAAATAAAAAATAAAATTAATTTTTATTTTTCTGAATAAACTTATTTCAGTCTAGACAATGTGGCCAAATATTAAAGTACAGGTTAAACGCAAACAGTTTATTTATTTATTTAATATACAGTAGAGACTTGATCTCTCCAAATCTTGAATATTTCTCAATCTCAAAGTCTTCATTGGATCCCAAACTTTTGAGAAAGTTGCTGGATCTTCCTGAAGCTCAAACTACCAATAGCTTGAAGCTTTTAGCAGGTCCCTTGGGACTTCAAGTAATCAAGACTCAACTGTTATATATCAAAATAGTTATATGTGAAAAAAATAAATAAATATACTTTTTATCTTATGCTACATTCTCAGTTTTATTAACTATTTGGTTAAAAACTGCTTTTAAGTCAATTCAAATAAAAATACCAGCATACCTTAACATCCAACTAAAGAAGGAGCTAAACCATCCTTGATGACTATACACATCCGTACATACACCAGTTTTCTGCTGACTTCCTTGAGATGCATGAATCATGTGCAAATGATCCTTATTTGGGATAGGTAAAGACAAATCTTGGAATGTTTCTTTAGTTGTAGAAACCTATAAAAGGTTTTTAAAAAGTTTCATTCAATGTATCTAAGATTAGTACTGGATAAGGGAAAGAAATTTTGAATAAATGAAGCGTAAGCATTTTCTATATTAAAAGAGATTATAATAAAGCTAGAACTCAAATGATGCTCGAGTTTCATATAAATTATACTTTTGTGTGTGATTTACATCAATTCAAAGATTAATTGAATTGTTTGTACAATTTTTCTTTTTAAATGCTTTTAAATTACATTTAGAGCCACCATACATTTGCCACCCACAGACCAATGACTGAGTATTGTTGGTGTAGAACTTCTTAAGCTATTACACTGATTAAGTATGATGGGATTAGCTAACTACATCAACTTCATGAGCAAATAAATGGTGTTTTCATTTACCCCCTAGTCTCTGGAGTAAAAGGAAACACATTTAGCAAAAAGAAATCACAGGAGTTGCAGTAAACTTTTTCTAAATTTTATAGAATTTTAGAAACATTTTTGCAAAATTAAAATTTTCTTAAGGGTAAATTAAGATTTTGTTTGACTAAAAACAGGTAGCTTGACCATATCATATTGCATAACAACTGGCTACCTAAACTGAAAATACATTTATTCTTTATAGCACAAATTACAACCTTCAAGTACGTCCACAAAGAAAACTTAACATTTGTTCTGGCACGAGAGATTAATCTTAACATGAGCTGTTGGCCTATGGTTATAAAGATTATGCCCAATAAAATTAATCTGTTCCATATGTGATTAAAGATAACCTTCCACTGCTTTTAGCTTCTGAAGAAAGAGATGGTATAAGTGCAAATGATTTTCCAATGCCATAATACCAATCATTTTGGGAAAAATCATAATGTGGAAAATGAATTTTATATTTCATTAAGTAATGCCACAACTTTATAAATTTTATGCAGTTATTTCAAATTTTAGATTTTTTATTAAAACTTTCAATTGTTTGTCCAAATTTTGTCCCTTTCTCAATTATCAAAAATAGTTTCTATGCTAAGTCAGGGGTCTGGCCAGAGAAAATTCGGGTCCGTTAACGGACCCTTCATAAAAATATGATCAAGCAAAACGGACCCCTAACAAAATGCTAATAAAACAAAACGGACATTTCACATTATTCATTCAAAAAGCAAATCTGAAATCAAAATAACGCATAGCATATTTCTGTGTAAAAGCCCATAATTTTTGGGCTTTTTCTGAAGTTAGAGAAGGGAATCGCTTGTCCACCAATTTTGCGAAACAGAATGAAATCGGCACACTTCCTGCCTGCTATGATGGGGTAAGCAATAAATCTTTAATATAAAATGTAGCACTTTTTGTTTTTCTCTTTCAAAGAAATTAACATCTTAAAAAAGGTAGTTGTTTTGCTTTAATAGTTCTGCTTGTTTGTTTTATCATATGTAAATCAAAATGACTTTGCTGATATGTTGCTGTTATAGATTTCTCTGGAAATACAGAGTAAAGATTTTTCTCCCTGCTCTTGACTTAAACAAAAAGGAAATAATATAGCAACTATGGCAAAATGAACTTAGAACTGCAAACAGATAGCTGGGGTTGGAGAAAAAATGGGATTGCTTCTGATAAAGTGAACAGCTATTTTAAATTATCACCATCTGATGTCTTTGTGCAAAGTTTTGACCTTATTTTGTCAGAAAATTAACTAGTTTTTTTTTTTTTTTTTTTGATGCTTACAATGGTGGTGTTTTGGTTATATTCAGGAATTGATGTATTTTTTTCGTCTGTTAATATTCGAAGTCCGGTATTGTCCGTCTCCCTACCGTACTTTTTCCTCGATTTTTTGCTGAATATGTTGGTGATTATTTATGACATTCATCATATAAACCTGATGAACTGTAATTCTAAAATTTTTTGACTTAAAAATTATTTTTTACGATTTTTATACTTATGATGCTTTCATTTTGAAAAACGGGATCTCTGTATCTGATATGAAAATCAAATTTCACTTATTTTTCAAGCTAATTACTCTTTATTACGAGGCAAATAAATGAAAATTCGCTTTATTTTTTGTTCAGATCATTATTTTTAATTTTTAAAGCAAAATTAACTGTTCTTTTATGAGTCCAAATGTTAAACGCTAAATGGATCATTTAATTTTATTTTTGCAGTAATTGTGTTAACGGATATTAATAATATGTCTATCATAGACCTTTAAAATGCAATTGCAAAAGTTTTTTGCCAAAATTAATTCGTTTGTATGCCGTTTTTATACTGTTGATGAAAGTGCAATTTCTTTGCACCCGCTACAGGAATCGGATTTTCCCCATTTTTGATGTTCAATACGCTTTTTTAAGAGGAAAATAAATGAATTTTATTTTATATTTTTATTAAATTAAAAAAAAAAGAAATTGAGCTTTTTTTTTTTGTTTCAAAATTGTTTGATTTTCACAAAATAATTCGATTTTCACAAAATTATTTGATTTTTCACAAAAAACGGACCTTGTGGAAAATCCTGGACAGACCCCTGTAAGTAGTATAATGTATCTGAATACTAAATTAAGCAAAAGCTACAATTTTATACATACTAACTTATAAATAAAATGTGATAAACTAATGCATTTTTAAAAGCAGAAAAAGTATGCAAATGATGAAGAATAAATTGTTATGAAAAGAATTTTAATAACTGTTGAAATAATTCATAATTATAAAACAGACATAACCAAAGATTTGAATATGCATTAAAAACTGAGGAAAAATTCATGCAATTCACATCATTTTCTGACAATAACCTAAGTTTCCTACAGCTGTTCGATTCCCAGCTTTCTAGGTTCTAACGCTATCCTAAATAACCTTATCAGCGCTTTAGAGCAATTTAATTTTTCAAAACCTTTATGAACCAAAGATAAAAGCCTTACCAAGGGTCAATCTAGAGAGAAATTAGGTCCATTAAAGGACCCTTCACAAAATTCAGTCACTCAAAAAGGGAGATTTCACAAAATTCAGTCACTCAGAAAGGGATCTTTCACAAAATTTAGTCACTCAAAAAGGGACCCTTCACAAAATTCAGAACCTCAAAAAGGGATCCTTTATAAAATTCAGTCACTCAAAAACTGACTCTTCACGGAAATCCAAGTTTAAAGAACGATCAGGAATATTTCTTGCCGTAACTATTTTTCACAAAATTACAAATTATTTCTCACAAAATTCCAAAAACAGGACCTTGGTCAAATATCTTGGATTGACCCCTGCTTACAAAAATTAATGCTAACTTTTAAAAATGTCAATGATTGGAATCGATTCAGATGCAATATGATTGAAATACTTAAACAGGCTTGGTAACATGTCAAGTCTACTAGTCCTCTACATACAAAAGAAAACTAAGCAAGGTTCCAACTAATGTCAAAAATAAAACAATTGGTATTCAAACAGTGAAATTACACAGTACATTAAAATGAACAAGTTTTGCAGATGGGGATGCAAACGAATTTTGAAATTCGTAGATTATTTCGATAAGCCGGTAAAGAACAGCAAAATTTCACAGGCATGTTATGTTTCTATTAAGTAGAATTGTGAAACATCTGTTTTAAATATTAAACTTTGTTTTTCATAAGAAAAATTTTGTGAAAATTCTGCTCAAAAAAGGGAATGATTGAGCTGGGTCCATTTTTGTAACAAAATATTTTGTGCAACATTTATTTATCAGTTTAAACACCTGATGAAAAAAAGTTTGTTTCTGCCATAAAATAGTTTGTAAAGGGTTTATTAAAGTTGCTCAAACAGACTCCAGCAAAGTTGGAAAGCTAAGTCACTATATTTTGAAAGTAATTTGTAGCAGCTACATTAAAAAAAATAGTTGCAGCTGTCGTTCTCTTCATTAGTAATAAAGTAGTTGTAGTTGTTGTTAACTACAACAAAAGATGTAGTTCTTCCAATCATAGATTATGGGTGACTTAATGTCTCTCATAGTAGTATCTAACACTCACATTCAATAGTAATAGTTGTGAGAACATTGGAAGAGTAGTGAGTAGTAGTAAGAATATTAAAATTTTACTGCTGATGTGCACATAATTAAAAATTCAAAAAATACCTTGCGGAAAATATAACTTACTGTGTCACATGTGAGGCACTGCACAGAACTCAAAATTTTCCCATCAAATATATCAGAAATAATGCTTCGATACTGTATAGGTTTTCGTTTTCTTGCTGCAAACATAGAAGAAAACAGAGAATGTGTAGGTGCATGTTTATGCTGAATGACTGGAACAGAAGACCCTGTACCTTTAACTATAGATGGCACAGAAGTTGATGGATTAGCAGGATGAGCAGCCTGCTGGTTTTCATTCCAGGATAATGGAATTTCAGGCTTTGCATCAGAAGTGGAATCACTATCATTGTGGCAATGAATAACTTCTGAATTATGAACACCAGCATCCCCAGCACCACTATTTTCACAACTGATTTGGGTACTATTTGGTACCATAGACAGTTCTGTGTTATAGTTCTTGTTTTTGTCCTCATTTGCAGCAAACCCAGTTTCAACAAGTGGTGAATCACCACTCCCTAAATCAACATTTATATCACCTTGAGAATTTGACTTTTTCGACTTAGTGGACTTAGTAGAATGTTGCGTAGAACAAGATACTGAAAGATCTGCTAATTCAATAACAGGGTTTGGAGTTTGTTCTTGTGAATTTGTAATTTCATCAGCACAAGAGCTCATCTCACTGCTTAACCCTGAGTCACATGTCTCATAATCGCCATCAGATTGACTAGAATCGTCTGAAATTGGAATGGCAGAATCACCACGGGCACTATCTAATTCTTCTTGACTTTCGGGGGTAGAAGACATTCCAATCATTTCAACTACAGGTTCCTTCAGTTCTTCATGAAGTTGATCCATGAAACACCTAAGAAATTCTTGAGCATCCTACACAAGAATAAGAATAAATTACTTTTTTACACATTAAGATTACAGATCATCAGTTTAAATTAAGCTCGTATTTCCACATTTTCATTAAAGCTACAACACAAAGTACAATATTTCAGTTTTGAGTAACAAATAGCAAGCTCAACATATCCTAATTTAAATCCACGCAAAAATTCTCATGTTTACGAACTAATTTATCACACCAAAAGAGCTTCATAACATTGGATAGCCCACAAAGAGTACTATTGCATTGCAATAAAAAAAAGCGTTTAGTAACAAAAACACAGTATCTACAAGTACACTCAAGTAGTGACCAATTCACCTTCAACAAGGAAATAATAGCTGTTAAATTTTCTGTATTTTTACAAGAGGGGGAAATTTATTGTTTAATGTAACTTGAATGCCAAGTATGAACAGAGTTCAGACATTTTTTGAAATAAATTTCCTTGCATTTTCCAGACACTCTATGAGTGCTTGAAGTGCATTTCCCCATCTTTTAGCAGTGTAAGAATCAAACTTGACTCAAGACAGGGAAATGTGCAAAATTTAAAATTTCAGACATTATAGTGACTTAATCTCCTAGTATCTTCGAAATTTAGATAAAATGTGCAGAAATACCTAATTTTCTTAAATAGTTGTGTAGGAAAACAGAAAAACAACAACATATTTTTCGGAAGAGCTTGAAATATATTTCATAGGTACATGTTTTTCTCATTAGAATCGAAATATTTTTAACACAAAAGTTTTTAAAATAAAATCTAGAGCATACAGGCTAAACATACAGATGAACCTTTATATTTCTTGTGTGTGTGTGTGTGTATGATAAGGTGAAAATTTTTCATTCTAATAAGTTCTAGTAGTTCTGCTTTGTAAATTATTCAAAATTGAAGTCACCAAAAAGTGACTGTAGGAGAGCTTTGGTGATATCAGAAGAAGAAATGGAGTTTGAACCTATCTCGGAGGAAAATTTTCAAATTGAAGTTTCAACAACTTAACTTTAGACAACCATTGATGATGTTGAGGGTTTGGGGAATCACCCGAAAGCCCTCCCGCAGCAGTTTTTATGTTCATACTGGAAAAAAAGAGTGGAATTTTAAACTACCTTAAATGATGTAAGGGGTATAGTAAACATGTGAAAACTAGGATATGAAGTAAAGGGTAAGTTTTAGAAATCAATCGATCCCTCTCTCTTGAAAATTTCTGGATTCCCCTTTGTGCGAAAAGCAGGAACTAAACTTATCTAAGGGTTGACTTTTAGAAAGATTCGCGAGTTTTAATCCCATCTTTAGATGAATGCATCCCTGTTATCCACCTCGTACTCCATTGAGATCAGTGACACCCAATCTGCAAATTGGCTAAGGGAACTAAAGAGTCATTTGGCCGAGTGTTTCAAAATCAGTTTTAAAAACTCTTACAAAAATCTGAAGGTAAAAAACGATTGGATCATGTTTTCATCATACTTTCCCCTAATTTTCTATGGTTGTTTATTTTTTTGCTTTTAATTGGATGTATTTGACAACCCAAGTGGCTGATTGTGTGGCTTGCTCTCAGGACCAGCCCCGTCTGTGTTCTTTGAAATTGTGTGGTTCAAAAATACAAAACACAGGATTTTATTTCAAGTGAAATTTTCAAAAAGTTACGATTTTGCCTTTGATTCCAACTCTCTATTTTATAAATCAAATGATATATTTGAAAATAACTTTATTCTTTGCCAGAAGGATTACTTAAAAACCATGTAGTTTTAAACTACTGTAAAGGCCTTTAATTTTACGGGCCGTAATTTTCGCGAAAATGAATATATCGGTGATTTCGCGGGCCGAAAGTTTCGCGAATTTTGCATGTACAGAACCGAAAGTTGAAAAAGTCCAAAGTAAAAAAAAATTCGCGAGGCCTAAATTTTCGTGATTACGAAGGGCTCGCGAAAATCAAGGCCTCGCGAATAAAAAGGCCTTTACAGTATGTAACTCTGGGGAAGGTATCTGTGCTCTTCAAAACTCATGCTGAAATACTGCGCTCTTCAGGGATTATCCGTAAAGAAAATAAGAATTTTTTTTTGAAAAACTATTTTACAGGTTAGTTTTCAGTGATAGTAAAAGCTTCAGTAGTAAGAGTTAAACTTAAAAGATTAAAAAACATAAAAAAGCATATAAATAAACTAAAAAAATAGTAACCACTTTAAGAAGTAATATTATTAAAGTATCATTTTAAAATCAAATTCAATCTTATGCTTTTAATCTCAAGTTGCTTTAGAAGCAAATGGTTCAAGGCACCAATGTTTTCATCAACATTGATGAAAACCATTGGTGCAACTACTATTACCTCACTTTAAAGATCTCTCAGAAAAACCCCTTCATCAAATTCAAGCTTTATAAAAATCTGAGGAATAATTGATATACTATTTTCTTTAAATACAATTTTCATGATGCTAAATCGCTATTTGAAAACTTTTAGAGTTAATGGGGTAAGAGCAGAAAATTTAGTTCTTGGCTGTTTCTGTTTCTTTATGAACAATATTTCCTAAATTTTAAACTACTTTTTTTATTTTTACTCTTATATTCAATTAATGTTGAAACTTGTAGCTGTGTTTCAATTCCTTTCTTAGTCCTTGGAAAAATAGAAGGGAAAACTAATCTTTGCAACACTTTAGAAATTTGTTTTGAGACATTGATAAAAAAATAAACATAAATAACGGTAAAAAAGTAATATAAAACATTTTTTTTCTCTGGAAGCTATTGCTAAACACTTTAAAAGAGAAAATTCCAAATTTTGCTAAGGATGCATTGGAACTTTAAAGCAGGGACAAACTATTGATACAATAGTTAAAGCTTTTTGGCATAAAATAAAGACTATTTTTACAAAAAATATTCATTTTTGAAAATAACTAAATAAATTTAAATTAAGTATGAAAGACTTGAAAAAAAAAAATTCATTTAATCTATACATATTTCGTGTACCCATTACGTACCCAATGAATTTTGTATAAGAGTACTATTTTTCACAAAGGCAACTATTAGTAGTATTATAACCTATCAGTTATGCCCATTTAGCAAACAGCAGGTCTTTCACTTACCAATGTTAGGGGTTTATTTTTAACATGTAAATATAATATTTTGACAAGAAAGAAATAGAATAGTGCTTCTCAAAAATTCACATATTGCTGAAACAATTACTGATTAAGCATAAGTACAATGATTTTCAAGAAAGCATTTCCAATGGCAAGTATGAATAAACAAAGAGCATCTTCCATTGTTTAAAAAAATGTATACAGTAGAATCTTATTAACCTGAACCAAAAGCACATTCAGATCATACGAATTCATGAAAAGCTGGATTAAACCAAATAATCTAAAAATTGAGCTAAAGTACATAAACTGCTGTATGTAGTAAAAATTGTAATTTGCATTCAAGAGAATGAAATATAATGCTGCACTAGAGAAAAACTACAAAAGTGCATTACAAAAATATGAAGAACAGCTTACAAAATTACATTATTGCTCTAACTCTAATTTATACAGTACATACATTTAAACGGCTTTGCGGATTAATCGAAGCCCCATTAAATGGGGTCCAGATTAGAGAGAGTAAACTGTACAAGTAAAATTTAGAAGTACAATAAATACAAACTTACTTGTTGAGTATATCCTCGAAACACAGGGAATACCATTTTTATTCCATATGCTATGCCTGATGGGACCACATAGCTTGGCCTATATAATAAATACTGTTTAATATGCATAGTTTAATGCACACAAAGAATAAAATTTCAATTCATGCACTTTTTTAATTGAGAAAATGAGATACAGCTAACTTAATAAAAACCGATTAAAACTCATACTACCTTAAAATGATTTACACTAAATATGTTGATTTTGAATAAGAAAAATAACCTTTTTGTCATGTGTGAATTTCATAAAGAGCATCATCAAATTTAAAGTAAAAATTTGAAAAATTTCAAAATTTTGAGACTAAATTGTTGTTTCTAAAATTTCTCTTGTTAAGGCGTTGCCCGCAGTCCAGCGCTATGTTTTAACACATGTTTCTGGATCTTAGTCTTTCAAATGAAGGTCATACAGTGAGCAGAACACTGAATTTCAGACTCACCAGTAATTATTAGGACTACTTCATTGGTTATTCCTTCCAGAAACAGAATTATTCTTTAATGTCTGTTAGTGGTTGATTCACTGATAGATGGAAGTTGCAAAGTTACAGTGCAGTGGGTAGAAAGTCACTGTTATGTTGTTGGTTACAAGTTTATTGATTTTCTGGTCAAGTCTGATTCCTCAATTAGATATTTCTGTTTGCTACCATACCATCAAAAGAGCCCTCACGGCTAGACTCAAGTGCCCACCAGAGAAAAATTATTTCAAATTTTGTAATGGAAAAGACTTGATGTTCCTTATTGGATAATCCCTTTCTGAGTGAATTGCCTAAATTTGTCGGTGCTAAAAATTTTGGAATAAAAACAGAACAAGACTAACTTAGACATAGTAAGCCATGAGAGTATCTGTGCACACAACACAAACATACCTGCAGTAAGGCAATGACTTCTGCTTTCAATTATGCATTTGTAAAAGTAAGAGGTGTATACTTTTCAATAATTTGTCAACAGATTTTGTAGAAAATCAATATTTAATATTGATATTCATTTACAACTATAGGGCAATGTACAGGTCATTAACAAAATGTCTGTGGCAACACCAGATCCTCAATTTTTAGGAGCTGGCAATAAAGCTTTAAACTACCACCCTTGCTTAACTTTCAACAAGTTTCTATATCAAGTTCAAGCAGGGGAGGGGGAAGGGAAGCAAAAAGGCAAATTTAGTACAGGCGCAAGGGCCCTGACTTGCTCTCCTCAGAACTTGCACTAATATATAAATGAAGAGCACATCTATATTATCCAGCTATGATTTTAGGAAACATTATCAAGTTGGACTGATGAACTCGTAACTTGCCCAATATGCTTACAATTCTGGAATAAGTGGTAATCACACAAAACTCCTGTCCTGAGCAACTAAGTAGCAGTTGTAAACACTGCTAATGATTTTAATAGTTCTAACCGCTTTTCTGAACTTTATTGGGCTTCCAGGCATAAGACTCTTGCAAGTTTGTTTTAGAAAATTCATTAGAAAATTTTCTCTCTGTTTGATATTTTCCTCATTAAAGGTTTTTTTCTCATTCTCTGGCGATGTTTTATAATCAAATATGATGTTGCATTCATTCAATATATCAGTAACTTGTACTGTCATATCTGCATCCTGGTAGGAGGTCATCCAATCTATAACACTTTTCAATGAGTAAGACAATTTTTTTAGTGAATTTTTGGGAATAATGTAAGTTCTGTAAGCTGTAACTTTGACATTGGCAAAAAACATGCATTTTAAACATTTCCTATTTACAAACATCTTCTAAATACTTTAACCCTTCACTGCACGATTTTTTATATTTTCATGAAAAAATCATATGTTACCTTTTACCATATGTTAGCCCTGAGTTCAGGAAAAATGAAGAAAAAACTTTGTGCCAAAAATGATGTTTTAACTGTTTGTTCCACGTATGGCACAAAGCGCTTAGTATAAGCTTATACCGATAAGTGTAATAATCTACAATGCGTTTTGTGCCATAAGTGGAACAAACAATTTTTACCATTAAGTATAACTTTTATATCTAAACATTTTTAGAACAAAGGAAATAATGATTAAGCACACTTCTTACTGTAATGCAGACATTCCATTTTTCAAAAGCACGAACTGCAATGCCTAGACTAGTGCAACTAACTAGTGCATAAAAATCACACTAAACTGTTATAGCAATGTTCCAGAAGGGGCATAAAGCTCAGTTTAACTGCATTTAAAAATCATAGGAATATATGAGGGTTTATCTGGTTTGTGCCAGATCTGGCACACCGTGCAGTGAAGGGATAAAAAGAGTAGGAAAATAATTTTATTTAATTTTAAATAATTTTTTCTCTAAATAATTTCATTTCTACGGTTTTGGTCACTTGTTTTGATATTTTGTATGTTAGCTAAGATTAAAATTGCAATAGAGTTACTAGAGATTGACTCTAACTACAAATGGGCAATGGCATAGTAACATACCTATCATTTATCCACGAAACAGCTTACGAAGACTAGAAATATATTAAATCTTTGTTTTATTTCACAAACTTTATAAAGAACATGGTCTTTAGTACTGTATTATGCAGTTAAATTTTGAAGATTTCTAGGAAAAATACACTGAAGTGACAAAAGTCATGGGATACCTCTTAATATCGTGTCGGCCCTCCTTTTGCCCGGCGAAGTGCAACAACTCGACGTGGCATGGACTCAAACAAGTCGTTGGAAGTCTTCTGCAGGAATATTGAGCCATGCTGTCTCGATAGACGTCCATAATTGTGAAAGCGTTGATGGGGCAGGATTTTGGGCACGAACAGACCTCTCGATGGTGTCCCATAAATGCTCAATGGGATTCATGTCGGGCGATCTAGGTGGCCAAATCATTCGTTGGAATTGTCCAGAATTTTCTTCAAACCAATTGCGAACAGTTGTGGCCCGGTGACATGGCGCATTGTCATCCATAAAAATCCCATCGTTGTTTGGGTACATGAAGTCCATGAATGGCTGCAAGTGATCTCCAAGTAGCTGCACATAAGCATTTCCAGTCAATGTTCGGTCCAGTCGCACTAGAGGACCAAGTCCATGCCATGAAAAAACAGCCCACACCATTACGGAGCCACCACCAGCTTGAACAGTGCCTTGCTGACAGTTTGGGTCCATGGCTTCGTGGGGTCTGCGCCACACTCGAACCCTACCATCGGCTCTTACCAGCTGAAATCGTGACTCATCGGACCAGGCCACGGTTTTCCATTCATCTAGGGACCAACCGATATGCTCACGTGCCCACGAGAGTCGCTGCAAGCGATGTCGTTCTGTCAGTAAAGGCACTCGAGTCGGTCTTCTGCTGGAATAGCCCAAGAAATCCAAATTTCTCCGCACAGTTCTAGCAGACACGTCCATTGTACGTCCCACATTGATTTCTACGGTGATTTGACGCAGTGTTGCTTGTCTGTTAGAATTTACGACTCTTTGCAGACGTCGCCGGTCTCGATCTTTAAGTGCAGGCGGTCGACCACTGCGCTGTCCATGGTGGGATGTTATGCCTGAAATTTCATACTCTCGGCACACTCTTGACACAGTGGATCTGGGAATGTTGAATTCTCTAACGATTTCCGAAATGGCATGACCCATGCGTCTAGCTCCAACTAACATTCCGCGTTCAAAGTCTGTTAATTCACGTCGTGCGGTCATCATCACGTTAAAACCTCTTCACATGAATAACTTGAACAGAAATGAAAGCTCTGTAAAAGCACTGCGCATTTATACCTGTTCTATGCGATGCTACTGCCATCTGAAAATTTGCATATTGCTATCCCATGACTTTTGTCACTTCAGTGTAATTTAAACAATCTTATTCTCTCCGTAACGGATGTATCTCGTAGGATACGTCTATTACGGAGCTAAAAAATCATTATATAAATATTGTTTCTGGAAATCTTTAAAATTGTACTGAATTCTACAGAGGTAGAGTCCATGGTCTTCATAAATTCATGCAATGAAACAAGGAACCAACATACCCTTGGAGTCTTTGCAGAATGTTTTGTGTAGTAATTGATGTTTTTTATTAAAATGGAAGTGCCCAAATGCTACTTCACAATGCATATGGAAAAAAAAAGGCGTATCAAAGAGAATTGCAGAGGTGAAAAGGCATCAGATCCGAGGAAATCAACTATATTAGTTATTAACTTTCCTGGCTTACTCAGTAAGGAATATCATACAAAGATCATTCTCCTAGATAATGTACCTGCCATTTATAAAACTAGGTTCTGCGCATTAAAAGCTTACAAGAGTTCATGTTTAATCTCCCCTTCTGAGGACACAATACTTCTCAAACAAATAATGCATTCCTTTGTTCTAAAAAAAGGAGAAATTTGAGGAAAGTCTATTTAATACACTACTTCACTTAAAGAAAACATTTTGCGGGAAGAGCTAGAGAAGACATAAAGACAAAGCTTGAATACAATTGAAAAAAAAAAATTAAAACATGGAAGGAGAAACTCACCTCTTTCTGTGCCACATTTCTTTCATGAGCCTTAAAAAACTCTTAGATAAACCTGGTTTCTTATCAAAATGAACAAAAGCACCACATTCCAGGAAGAAATTTGATAGTTGCGGGCTGCGGGGATAAAATATAACAAATACATATAAAAATTCAAATAATCATAGCTAAAATAAGAACAAATGTTTATAATTTTACAGACAGTTTATAGCAGGCTATAATATCATCTATAGAGTAAAATAATTACAAACTGAAAATTATTCTATTCTAGTTTAAAGAAAAAAATAAATGAAAAAAACAGGGGGGGGGGGATACACTTGAAAGCCATACCAGTTCGATAAAGCTTGTATAGCAGAGTTCATATAACAGGTGTTGCCTAGATTTTGTAAGCCAGTCAAACCTGAAAAAAAATTAAAGCATCAGCATAGAAATTTATTAAACTAAAATGATTATGATGATTGGAATTACTTCTCTTAAAAATATATGAACACATTTCCAAAATTGAAATAATGGTGGCAAATTAAAAATTTCCTGCATAAATTAATGTGTTTAAAAATGTATAATATTCATTCTGGAATATTTGATAGCAAAATATGGAGCTTCTTTTTTTGAAGAACTACTATATTATATTCAGTTTCCAAAATGAAAAAAACTAACTTATCAGGGAAAGCTACAAGAAAATTAATTTTCACTATACATCACAGTATTATTTGCTCTTTTCTCACTAAAATAAAAATGTATCCAAAGGACAGAATTATATAAATTAATGGAGATACTTTAAGATAAAGTTTTAAAATATGTTCATTGAATGTATGCATATGCTTGAAACAAAACTTTTTAAAAGAGGGGCTAGGGGAAAATCTGCACATTTTTACCCAACAATGACGTACAAAATTGAGGTTATGAAACAGAAAGGCTATTTCATTGTTAATAGTTAAGTTTTGTGTACATTCCTATTAAAGCAAAAAAATAAATAAACACATATATGTTTTCTAATAAATAAGAATCCCATCCCCCTTTTATCCTGTAAAAACCAATTTTTTCCTTTTTTCGTAGAAACCAGAAAAAAGCTAATTTTTTTCCACCACCTCAATGTCCAAAATTTTTACACATTTTGAGTAGTTACATTAACATTTATTTAGGCTGACAATTTCAATGTCTCAGGAACAAATTTAAAAGCTTGTTACTGTTTGAGTGATTCCATACCAACTCACCTAACGAGCGTTGCACTACCGACTCGGATTTTCTTTAAATTTGGTTAATTATACAGAGGCATGGAGAAGTCCAAATTTTTAGGTTCCTGCTCCACTTATTTTCTGAAATACAGGCCCTCAAAGCTTGTCCACCCCCTCAAAATACTAAAAAACTGATATTTAATATTTTTTTCTAAAAAATTGTAATCATGTAATATAAAAGTGTAATGTATTTATGGAAATTAGTTACTCCAGGCATTCAGAAAAAAATACTGGAATACTTATAATGAAAATAGCTAAGGTACAGTACTCTTAGAAGTTGATAGCAAATAAACTTGATTTTGCCCATTTTGCTTAAATTGAGGAATTTATTCCAAAAAAAGGAAGACATAACCAAAGGTTTACTCACTTTCTGGTAGTGTACAGATGTTTACTATAAATGGCTACACAATGAATAACTTGGGTTTCTCACTCCTTCTCGGAGATATAATTAAGCTTAACAATAAGCCATAAAGCAAATACATGTGATTTTGGCCATCTTGGCACATGATCAAGCAAGCTTTAAGTTATTTACTTTACAAATTAACTTTTCAAATTCTTAGGCTATCACAAATTTTTGGCTTCAAACAATACAACTGCTCAGCTAAGGCAATTTTAGAAATAATAATAGTAATATTAACAATGAAATAAAACATAAAATATTGTTGTTTCTTAGAATGCTCTCTAAGTAAAATATTGTGACAGCAGGTCATACCTTTGGGCTTTAAGCCTTCACCATGGCCTTCTGATTCATCCTCTGAATCAGTATCAGATTTGTTCATTAATGGATGAGATGGTAGCATCCCAGGAATAGGAGGGTCATTATTTTCCAAAAAAACTTCACATTCACACAACAAGCAGTAAACTCGTAGAGTTGTAAGATTTAGGAAAAGAGAATGGTGATTATTCTTCTGTAAAGAAGTTATATTTATTTAATAATTCAATATCATAAAATTAAAATCAAAGAAAGGTTTTTAATGAAAGAAACAATAAATACCTGATAATGTTTAATGCTATGGTGGTTATCATTATCACTACAACCAATATAAAGACAGTCCCGATGAAGGCATATCCATAAATTAGGTCCAGTGTTATCACAGGAATCACAGGGGGACTAAAAATAGTAACATAATTAATCTACACTTCAGAAAAATCATTTAACAATATACTATGTGTAAGTCATAGAGAAACTTTTACAAGAAACAGACGTTAAAGTAAAATATACATGTATACAACATAAGTATAATCTTATGCCATCAAGTTATATTAAAATATTGCACGAACACCTTAAAACGCCACTGCTCCTGTTTGGTTTCAGAGAATATATAATAGGTAGCTATCAGATTTTAAGATACCATCTCAAAACAAACAATAAACTTTCTTTTTTTTTATCTTATGCGTGCTTTTAAAAAATAATAATTTTCACCAAAACATTTAAATTTAATTTATACACATTTTTTTCTTTATTTAACTCTCTTTGATTTTTTATCTCCAACAATGCTTTTCGATTCAAAGAACAATGTCACAATGTTGAAAAGCACAAATTTCTAGGAAATAGCAAACATGCTTTTCAAAGTTACGAAGAATCCTAGTTTCAATGCAAAAGTAGATAAATAATAGAGCACCCCAAAGCAGAATACTTTGTGATGTTCTGTAACAGAAAATCATTTGACCAAACTTGTTCTGCAAGTACTTTAAGCACTGTACAGTTGCATGTAGAAATATGACAGTTTTCAAACTATACCGTTTGAACTAAATTTAAAGTTCCTGCAAATTTTATTTTCTGCCTAATAAGCATAATTTGCATATATATATATATATATATATATATATATATATATATATATATATATATATATATATATATATATACATATAAAATAATAGAATTGTAAGAGGAAAAACGAAGAGACCACACCAAAAGCCCATAGATGCGCAAAGCAGCTAAACTACAAAGCCAAGTATATAATAAAACAAATAAAAAATACTAATAATGAAATCGAAAATGGCACATTAGGAGAAGTGAAAGGAGAAAGGTTGAATCCAGAGCTCATCAGCCGTGGGGGATTCAAGAGTGGTCGAAAGACCAAAATTTTTTTGCCCAATGAATATCTGTAGACTGCATATTTTGAACTAAAACATCCTCTCTTTAGTTTATTTTTAAAATTTTTTGGTCTTTCGACCACTCTTGAATCCCCCACGGCTGATGAGCTCTGGATTCAACCTTTCTCCTTTCACTTCTCCTAATGTGCCATTTTCGATTTCATTATTAGTATTTTTTATTTGTTTTATTATATATACATATATATATTTTTAATTTGAAGTAATCTGAATTTCTGCAAAATTGTATCTTTAGTTAGAAAACCGCCTTTTCTGCAGAAATTCTACAGATTTCTGTAGAAAATTTTTTGAATTTTCCCTCCCATTTGAACAGAATTGTTTTGCAGTTCAGATATCTACTCTGCGACGTACATTCCAAATTTAGCAGTATTCTGCTTTGGGGATAGAGCATATGGATGAAAAGACATCAGGCAAAAGCCCAATTTTATTAAAAAGGAAAGAAAATCAAGGTTGCCAACCTTGGAGAAACAATTAGGAGCATCTATGGTAATTTTGAGGATCATTTTAAAATTTTGCAAAACAATTCAGTATTTTATATAAAAATCATAAAAAAACACTATAACCTCATGCCTAAGTTTGTTGTACTTTGATAAATGTGCCTTCGTGCGGGCAGGTCTATGCAACAGACATTGAAGTAAAAAATACTTTTTTCAAGCTTAAATATTAAAGCAGGGGAAAACTGAATGCACAAACTTAAACTTTATTAACTGCTTTATAAGACCATAACGTCAAAAATTTTCTGAAATAGAACATAAAAATTAGAAAATTGACTGAAAAAATCCGCGTAAACGTGCCCTGGTCTACCCTACAATCTTTTAGTCACATGTGATCGACGGCATTTGAACCTGTAGATTTGACAATTTTGGCAATGATTGCCCTGGTCAGTCACTTAATAATTTGAATCAAATTACCATACTTTCCTGCCTTTTATCTGCAGGTATTAAAATCAGACTGAAGAAAAAATCTTTGTACAATCTGTGGATAATAAGATAGCAAAAACCAAATGGGTAAAAACAAACGTGCAAACAATGGAGTGGAGTGGAAACCGCAATAGCTTCGTAGTCTGCAATATTTATTTTACCAAGCCTGAATCTGCAATATTGTTTATTTTACTCAACCTGAATCGCAGAAAAGGATATTCAGGCTATGTAAAGTAAGCAACATTACACACAACAATGCAGTCGCTATTGATGAATCATGCTGTAAATTAAGGTTCAATAGGTCCCATCGAGGGAAGAAAAAAAGCAAATAATCTGCACCTCTTTATTTCACTTTTTTAACAGATAATCCGCAGATAATACAGTTAATTTTTTTTAAAAATAAAAAATAAAATAAGCACATCCAAGACGCAGAAGTAATGCGAATACAAACACAACATGCAATTTTCAGCGACACACGAGCTTAATGTTGGTCAGGTTCCAAAGATAAGGTTTTAATAAAATAAGTTATTAATTGTGAAAATATAGTGGCGTCAAAGTCGTATATTAGTATTTCACTGCACTATGTTTAGTATTATTTTTTCAAAAAAAAAACAAAGGCTAGACAAATACCACACTTAAAAAAAAAATGGATATTTGTACTATATGAATGAAATCAAAAAAAAACTTTGCAAAACCTAGCAGCAAAAAACATTTTTACAACTTTTTCTGAGGTATGTTTTCAAAACAAATCACAAAATTGAAGAATTGACAACATATTTTTCTTTTTTCAAGCACTTGAAAAAAAAATCATGCAGTTTTTAAAAAAAGTGTATGAATAGTGTGTGGGAAAATACTTTTTAAAATTATCTACAAGGAAATATATTATAGGAAATTTTTTTTTAAAGTTTACTTCCTGTAAAAATCCTAAGAATTCTAAGAAATTATCAAAAATACATAAAGACACAATATCTATACTAGGGTGTCGTGAAAAAAATCGAATTTCTACAAAGCACTTAGCTTTAGTGCGGAAAATTTGTGACTCCCCAACACTAATTACTGGACAAAATTTCTTGACTCTGAGTTAATGCTGTCTGCTCTGGCAAGAGGCTTGAAGTTTAGAGATTTTTGGAAGAAAATCGAAAGAAAAAATTTACATAAAATATTTTCCGAAAAAAAAAATAGAACCGACTTCAGTTCGAAATTGCTCTAAAAAGTAAAAAATAATTTTTTTCTTTGAACACCATCGAAACTACTTTTAAAGATAAGTTTTGAAGTCGGCACAAAAACGATAGGTAAAATGATATTTAACCATATTTTGCCAAAATTTTTTCAGAGAAACCATTGAAAATTAAAAGCAGAATATTTGTACCATTTCACGAATGTGTGGTAATCAATGAAATGAATCCATTAAAATTTATATTTATAGTTGAATTGTAGTTGCGTATGATTCTATTCATTGTTTTTGCGCTGACTTCAAAACTTATGTTTAAAAGTAGTTTCAATGGTGTTCAAAGAAAAAAATTATTTTTTACTTTTTAGAGCAATTTCCAACTGAAGTCAGTTCTATTTTTTTTTTTCCAAAAATATTTTATTTCATTCTTTTTAGTGTAAATGCACTTAAAATAATCAAAATATAGTTAAAAAATTATGCTGCTGTTCAAAAAACTTGCAGACCTGGACTCGATCTCATTCCATCAGGAACAGCAACCCGATGCGTTTAACCACTTGAGTCAACGGGTCGCTGATTGAAGTAAGGATTTACGATAGCACATATTGTTTTAAATAACATGAAATTTTAGTTTTTCGATCATAACTTTTTTTCTAGTGAACAAATATTGTCATATGAATACATGGTACCTAAGTTAACCATCTCCTATCAATTAAAAAAAAAATTGTCCAAATCGGTTCAGTAGATCACATGTTATATGCAAACAAACAAACAAACAAAAAAAAACATACGCTTTGAATTGAGAACCTCCTCCTTTTTTGAAGTCGGAATAAATTGAAAGTAAAAGTAAGTAATTTGAATTGTGGGAGAAGGGGTTAGAGTAAGACTTGGAAATGGGTGCAAGTTTTTGCATTTCATGGAAAATAATTTCCAACTAAAGGGAACTCTTTAGCTTTTTTCAAATTCCACAAATCAAAATCTTATTTTTTAAAAATTTGTGTCACTTTAATGGTCGTTCATACCCCCCCTCCTCTCGCAATGCAAAAAAAAACATTACGCAGCAGATTTTGCCTAATAACTCAACACTCATGGTGTTTGATACATTTTATTTGTTTGTAATGATGTTTTTTGGTCACAACCAACATGAAAATCACAAGAAATACTTTAATTTTTAACATATATTTATCATCTTCAGAATTTTTTACTTTTAATTTTACCTTGAATTTGACGTAAATGCAAGGTATAAAATACAGAATTTTCTAAAGGTACAAAAATTAACATAATATAATGGATTGTGTATATAATTTTTGAAAAAATAATATAAGTGCCGCAAATCAAAAACCATTTATTGCCACAATCGATTCAGAGCCCCCAAAAATGGCGCAAACGTCCATAAGAAAATTCTACAGCATCGAAGGACCCCATTGCCAATTTTAACAAAGATCCGACCAAAACTGTCATTTTGTACTATAAAAAAATATGGGGTAGATCCCTATGGGGTTATGTACCTGCATAAGGACATTACAATCATTAAAAGCATTCAAAAAAAAAAAAAACATGCAGCTGTTTGAAAAAATCCTTGCAGACCTGGACTCGATCTCATTCCACCAGGAACTTCAACCTGACGCGCATAGCCACTTGACCATCGGGTCGCTATTTGAAGTAGGGATTTACGATACCACATATTGTTTTAAATGACATGAAATGTTAGTTTTTCGATCATAACTTTTTTTCTAGTGAACAAATATCGTCATATGAGTACATGGTACCTAAGTTACACCATCTCCTATCGATTAAAAAAAAATCGTCCAAATTGGTTCAGTAGATCAGATGTTATGTGCGAACAAACAAAAAAAAAGTATACGCTTTGAATTCAGAACCTCCTCCTTTTTCGAAGTCGGTTAAAAATCCTATACTATAATATGAGGAATGGTTGCCAAGTCGAAAATCGCCGCAGAATTAATAAACTCCAGTAAACTTGGGGGTCTGGGGTTTTTGGCCACGAGGAATCAATTGGCGCCGGTTTTGAAGCACTACAGTCGAGCAGTTCGGAGTTACAGATAGGATATTTTTCTTTGTCTATTAACTAATAGGTTTCAAACGGTAACGTACTGTCATCTATAGCCAATATGGCGAACTAATTCCAAATATTCGAATCTCCAAAAAAGCATTTAAGGAACTGATTTCGATTTCAAATCACCATCAACAAAGTCCGACATTTCAACATTCATCAGATTTCAAGCTACATTTTCAACATGCAAAACCTCTACATAAAATTCTTCAAGGAGCATGTATTGTTTTGATAAATCACAATTGAAAATTTAAATCTTTGAGTTAGCTTCGATACCTGTTTTTTCCGAACGGAGCTCGGTCACTCGCTGTTATTTTAAAATCCACAGAATGTTAAGCCTTAGTGCTGAAAATTTGTGACTTCCTAACACTAATTACTGAGAAAAATTTTGTGACTCTGAGTTAATACCTTTTGCTCTATCAAGAGGCTTGGATTTTAGAGATTTTCAGAAAAAAATCAAGAACAGAGAAAATTTTAAAAATATTTTAAATTTCACCGAATGTCAAGAATTTGCAAAAAATTTGACTTCCTATCACAAAATACAGGTAAACTTTCAAAGTCTGTGAGCTAATTACTTATGCTCTGAAAAGAGACATGAAATAAGAGAATTTCGTAAAAAAATTCTTAAATGTGAAATACATATAACAAGAAGCTGCTACATACTTAATTCGCTCCAATATTTCGAATTTTTATCGCCTGAATGACAACAGCAGACTACCTCTTGAACTGAAATGAGCTCTTCTTCTTTGTTTGTATGGCTAAGTCTATAAGGAAGTCAAGTGTTTTAAAAATTGGTTCGCAGTCGTATGGCGTGTTTTTCGTATTATTGCAAAAATCGAAACGCTCAATTTTTTTCCAAGAGATATTTCTAAATGGGCAATTTTTGAGTATGCTAAACACTGACTGTCATGCCTTCTAATGTAGATGTTATAAAACGTTGTATGCACGAGAGACGAATATTTTCTTCAGAGATGGCTAGTAATAAGGAGCCTAGCTTCTCGATTATTGCTGATCGTGTAGCAAGAAATATAGTAAACTTGTATAAGGACTCGTGCATAGTGGTAATTTCAGAACAATATGATATTGCAATGGTACTTACTTATCACAAAAAACGTGTGACCACAAAGGCTGTTCTTAAAATAGTCGAGCACAACGGGAAAACAAGAGTTCGACTTATGAAATTTAATCAGGTTGTAGTGAAACTCTTTGATACAGCTGCTTGTAATTGCCACGATTTGTATTCATGTGCATGTCTTTAAGAGAAAAGAGTTCCGTTGAATGAAAGGCCATTTCTCTCTGATCAAAGGACTACTAGGTTAATGTCCATCGGTGCAGTGGATATTGAAGAAACAAAGAAACTTCCAAATAAAGCCAAGAAAAGATTTTCATGACTGTTCGCTAATCTTTCGGTACATCTACTTCAACTTCAGTTCAATCGAAGAATCAAACAAAGTCATGCATCAAGATACTTGCCAAAAATGTATCTTAACGTAATTGATCCCATCATTGCTCGGAATGCATTCTTTGCTTGTCCAGAAAACGTTCTTTTAAGTATGATAACGTATGAAAATGTGACTATCAGAGAGCTTGGTATTCATAGAATCTTAAAGGCAGAGAAAGTGGTTCTGTTGATAAAGACTGTGCGTGCATTCTACATCCCGAAGCTTAACTTTGAAGCTGCAGATTATGTTAGTTTGATAGACTGGAACAATTGCAAAATAACGCCTCCACCAGTTCTACGCAATGCTCCTTCAGACGATGTTTGAAATATGTTGGCTGTTGGAGTTCCATGCGAAAAATGGAAGTTTATTCAATTCTCTTGCCGCACACAGGCCCTTGAAGGCATCGTGAAGTTAGTTTCGAAGGCACCAAATCAAGTATGTGGCCAAGAGAAAAGAGACGAATTTATTTTGGCTGTTTTAAAATCACGCGGCAATATGCCTGCATTTCAGCATAAAAGTAATTACAAATTACAGCTATACATGATGTCTCTCTAACTGTAAATTCTAAAGCCTGAACTGTACATTATGTTTTTTAAACTGCATAATTGATGAGATTTAAACCCATTTTGTAATGTTTTCTTTAATGCATAGAAATCTCTGAAAAATGCAGTTCTAATTTTTTGAATACTTGTTTTGAGATTTTTTAACTGCATAAATACTTTAATTTGTAATCAACCTTATTTCTACCACATGTAATTAGATTATAAATAAAGACCCTTCTTTTGGGCTCTTTTATCAAAGTCTTTAGGGCTCTTTTGCCTAAATTTCAAGTCTTTTGCCATAGCGGAAGACATAAACTCAAGAGTCATGAAATTTTGTTCTGACAATTTGTTGGGTTCTTATTTTACCTGAAATTCAAGTTTTCTGCCATAGTCATAGTGGAAGATATTAACTTAGAATTCTGATATTTTGCTCTGATATTAGCATTAGGATTTTTTTTCACCAATTCTTAACTTTCGGTGAAATTCAAAATATTTTGTAAATTTTCTATGTTCTTGATTTTTTTTCTAAAAATCTCTAAAACCCAAGCCTTTTGCCAGAGCAGAAGGTATTAACTCAGAGTCACAAAATTTTTCTCAGTAATTAGTGTTAGGAAGTCACAAATTTTCAGCACTAAGGCTTAACATTCTGTGGATTTTAAAATATTTTGTAAATTCTCTTTTTTCGATTTTTTTCCAAAAACCTCTAAACTTCAAGCCTCTTGCCAGAGCAGAAGGCATTAACTCAGAGTCAAGAATTTTTGCCCAGTAATTAGTGTTGGGGAGTCACAAATTTTCCGCGCTAAGTCTAAGTGCTTTGTAGAAATTCGATTTTTTCGGGACACCCTAACGTATAGATTAAAATTAAAAGTTTATATTGCAGCTATTTTAAACTAAGTTATATCTGAAAATAATTGTTGCAGGCATTAGTAAAAGTACACAAGTAATGCAATTATACTAACGTAAATAATAGACATATTTATGAAAAACAAAATGTAAGCTTATCATATACTACTGTATGCAATAAGGTTGCAAGAAATAAACAAAATTTTAGTGTTATTGTTTCAGAATGGAAGCAAAAACTGCAATTCGACAACAAATTCGATTTTGAAAAAGCCCCTTTAAAAAACTTGCAATCGTAACACAGAAATTATATTGTTCAGTAAATTAGATTTCTGATTTTCAAAGCATTCATGAACTATGACAATATCTATTAATAAACAAAAAAAAAAGGTCCATTGATGAAAAAATTGAGTAACGAAAATGTTGAGTAAAATAACATTTTTACTAAAATACACTCTCATAAATGAGATGCATATTTTTATAGGATTTGGAAAAACTTTATTCATACCTGGAAAAAATTTACTCATTGCATGTACTTTCAAAAGGAAAACAAAGGAAATTGGTAATTAAATAAAATGTATTAATCAGGGACATTTTCCTTTAGTTCTTTTGATCAATATTATCTAACAATCCACTTTTGAGAAAAAAGAATCATGTTTGTAAAGAAACGTGTACTAAGTTAGAATTGCACTAGCATCTTTTGTTCACCATTAAAAATTGCTTTAAATATGTTTTTAACATTGTTTAAAATCTAGAATGTATTTTTCTAAATGTGAAATAAAGCTAAAATCTCCTTGCAGTCTGGCTGAAAATTTTTAAAAATATTCAACTGGATATTTTTATTACTGGATAAAACTTAAAACTTTAAGTTTAAAAAAAAAATGAGAGGTTTGATTTTTCTTTAGAACTCAAGAGCCCGATAAAAGTTTGACAATCCAGTAAGTGCAAAAAATGCCAAATTTTAATAATGCGAATTTTTTTACAATCATGAACAAATTTGAGCTCATTCTGGAAAAACTAAAATTATAAAATTACAAGTACAGTAAACTCCCAATTATCTGCGAAATAGGCTGACACAGTAACCGCAGATAAGAGAATAAAACAGATAATCGAACAGTAGGTAAAAAAGATAATACATTAAATAGGTACAAAATCCAATAAGACATATTTAAATTATTGCTAAAAATGACAATATTAAATGTAAAAAAATATTTTAAAATGTTAAAAACGACCAATAATACGCTCTCATTTTTCAGCATTCTGTAAATTGTAAAAAAGAGAAGTGTGAAAAACCCCCAGATAATCTGAAAGGGGATAAACAAGAGCAGTGTTTCTTTCAGACATTTTTCTCCCGGGGGGCACTTTGAAAATCTGGAGGGGCAAAGGGATATGCGCGGATCCGGAAGGGGGGAGGGGTAATAGAAGATGACCTAAAGTTATCAAAAATGGCCTAAAATTGCATTTTGGATAATTTTTCGAACCCCCCCTCTGCTTTAAGTCCTAAAATTGCATTTTGAAAGCCTCTCTTCTGAGAATGCGAGACATGGAAAAATTTTCCTTTATTTTTATATTAATTTATTTAATATATTCACTTGTTTATTTAATGTTTTTACTTTATTTTATTTATTTTTCGTGTGTATTGGTTCAAACTGAGTTTTCCTCGGGGGGCGGGGGGGGGGGGCACTTGACTTTCTCTGCCCCCCAGGAGGAAGTCAAGGTCAAGATGCCTGAAAGAAACACTGAAACAAGGGTTTGCTTTAATTAAAAAGCAAAGCTTTGATTTTCTTAAATG